>JANAVB010019199.1:2924127-3201005 GCA_029216955.1 Iris pallida
AAAAAGCCCTAAACCCAACCAAAATTGGCCCTAACAGTTTTGTCTTGGCCCTAGCAGAACTCAGACAAAACTCGGCCCGAGTTTAGTCCAGGTCAGTTCAATTTGATTTTGAATTCCCTCTAAATCTGCATCTAACGTTCGAATGCGAGATTTTGCATCCGAACTCTGCATGAACTTTGCTCGAATTCGATCTATAAAAATACTATAAATAGAGCAAAACTTTCACATGTCCAAATCACTCATTCCTTCTCTTCTTTATTCATTTCTAAGTGTTTTCTACAAGATAAATTTTCAAATCAAGCCTATATTACTCTTAGCCAAGCCAGTACAATTTTTGTTTAATTTAGAGTTTGACTTTCAAGAGTTGTATTGTAGGCTACATTCAGAAAATATTCCAATTTTAAATCGCCCTCTAGAGTCGGTCGTACAATCGTCACCAAGTAGAGTATTGTAAGAGATTGCAAGCTCTCAATTAGTTTGTGCCATAGTGGATTAACATCAAGGAAGAGTATTCGATACTGGACTAGTCCTCTCAGAGAAAAACTAATATATATCGTTGTATCACTGAGTTTGATCTTCTTGACTCTTATTTTACTGTAAATTATTTACTGTCATATCATTTTCTTTTACCTACCATAGTATATAAGTTTAAATTTTTAATTGATAATATTTTTTGCTGTACACGTACACACTCTATACACCCCCTCTAGAGGTGCTCAATGGTCCTATATTTGGTATCACATTGGGTTATACATATATATAACCATCTAGAGTGTATATATCTGTAGCAGTCATTAAATTGATATTCAACGATAAAGGGGAGTCCATAAATAGACATCCACTATTTGATGGAACAAATTATACCTACTGGAAAACACGGATGAGTTTTTTCAGAAGTTACTAGACTTCAATCTTTGGTCGATAGTTATAGATGGTTACGAGAAACCGCCTAGAACAGTGATTGATGGTGTTATAGTAGACAAGCCCCATGAGAAATACACTGAGCATGAAAAGTCACAGGCTAGTCCAGATGCACGAGCTATCAATGCACTATTCTGTACAATTGACAAATCAAGTTTAATCGCGTATCAACCTGTACGACATCTAAATTTTTTTGGAGACTTCTTGAGGTAAATCATGAAGGGACTTCCTAAGTGAAAGAATCCAAAATTAGTAGATTGCCACAAGAATACGAGCCTTTCAAGATGAAACTCGGTGAGTCAATAACACAGATGTTCACTCATTTTCTTGATATTACTAATCATTTACAATCTCTTGGTAAGGATTATCGTAATCATAAGAAGATCAAGAAGGTACTGTAGGATCTAAGAAAGAACTGGAACCCGAAGACAAACATGATCATTAAAAAAATGATCTTATCACAATAACATTGGAGACACTGATGGGCAAGCTCATGACCCATGAGCTAGACTTACAAGAATTTGAAGAAGCAACTCCCAAAAAAATTAAAAAGCCTTCAAAGCTCAAGCTAGAAGAGTCTCATGCAATGATTCTGACGAAGAAGATTTCGAAGGTGATGAACAGGCCTTGCTGGTCAAAAACTTCAAAAAATTCTTAAAGTTTGAGATCAAACCGAAAGAAAAAAGACATTCACGAAAGCATCAAAGAAGAAACTATCTTCTTCGAATACAAGAAGTCAGGGCATATAAAGGACTGTCGACTATCAAAGAAAAGCAGCCCATATGACCTATTGAGATCAAACAAAAAATCTACAAGTGGTCAAAAGTACACAAATACCACATCTGACACAAAAGTGAGGCCAGTGAGTCAGAAGAGGTGGGTAGACCTAGCAGTAGTGCAAATGTCTGTCTATTGGCATATGAAAAGATATCTGAGAACCCTCTTCATGATGATTTTACTTTCAATGAGTTAGAAAATGCCTTTAACGAACTACTTGAAGCGCATAAAAATGTGTTAGACAAGTATAAGCAATTTCATAAAGAGATTAAGGCATACACAACCGAAGTAGCTAGACTGTCTAATCTTATTGAAGACATTAAAGAGACATCTATTACCGATAACACGGAGAAAATATCTAAAATTAGATTGGACTATCATGAGGCTATCCTCAGTATAGAGAAGAAAGAAAGAGACTATGTCAAGGTACAAAAACTTTATGACATAGAGAAGAAGAGATACCTAGTCACTGAGTAAAGACTCACGGATATGATTGCTAAATTCGAGGAGTCTTACAAAAAGGGAAGTTCCTAGGGAAGGCAATACTTATGTTTTCTTTCTATAACGTACTAACAGTGTAGGAAAGTTCCTAGTAGCCAATCAAGACGAAAGCTGGCTATGGCACATGAGGTTAGGGCATACAAACATGGACACTATCGCAAAGCTATGCACTAAAAAGCTGGTAAAAAGACTCCCAGAAGTTTTCTTCAAGAAAGAAATGGTATGATCAAACTGTGAAAAGAACAAAGCAACTAGGTCATCTTTTAAATCCATCAATGTTGTAAGCACTTCTAACCTTTGTAGTTTATTCATATGGATTCGTTTGGTCCTAGTAAAGTCGCTAGTCTTGACGGTAAACTCTACGCTTTGTTTTAGTTGATGATTTCTCTCGTTATACTTGGGTGTACTTTTTATCAAACAAAAGTGATACTATTTTTAAATTTCAAGTATTTTGCAAAAAGGTATAAAACGAAAAAGGCTTCATGATTACTCGAATTCGAAGTGATTATGGTGGCAAATTCAAAAATATTGATTTAAAAAAGTTTTGTGATGAAAATAGATATTACCATGAGTTTTCTTGTCCTAGAACTCTTCAACAAAATGGTATTGTGGAGCAAAAAAATCGTACTCTAAGCGATATGGCTAAAGTTATGCTGAATCAACATAATCTTCCTAAATATTTTTTTGTAGAAGTTGTAAGTACAATCTGTCATATTTTGAATAGGGTGTTAATTCCACCTATATCGAAGAAAACTTTCTATGAATTGTGGTTTGAAAGGATTCCAAACATTTCTTATTTTAAAGTTTTTAGTTGTCGTTGTTTTATCCTGAACACCAAGGATAACTTGGGTAAGTTCGACTCGAAGTCAGACGAAGGGATATTCCTTAGGTATGTTGCTAAGAGTAGGGGATATAGAATTTTCAATAAAAGATCTATGATTGTCAAAGAATCTATTAATATTACTTTTGATGAGCTCCATAGTCAAATATCTAGCGACAATGATGACGAAGATGTACAAAGTAAATCCAAGGCACCTGAAGATACTGCTACCAACGAGAACTATCTGGAGAGTCTGCCAAAAAAGATAAAATTTATACCAGACCATCTAGAGACACTGGTTATAGGTGATGTATCTAAAGGAGTAGGTATGTGTTCTTCTAGTAGAGATGTAGCAACAAATGTAGCTTTTATTTCTCAAGTAGAACCTAAGTCAGTAGTAGATGCTTTTTTTGATGAGTTTTGGATTAATGCCATGCAAAAGTAACTTAATCAATTTGAGAGAAATCAAGTTTGGGAACTTGTTTCTAAACCTGTTGGTCACTCGATAATTGATACCAAATGGGTGTTCCGAAATAAACTGAGTGATGATGGACATGTTCTACACAACAAAGCACGTCTAGTAGCACAAGGTTATAATCAAAAAGAATGAATTAATTATAACGAGACATATGCTCCTGTTGCTAGACTAGAGTCCATTCGCATGTTTTGTGCATTCGCATATTTTCACAATTTTACTTTTTCATATGGATATGAAAAGTACATTTTTGAATGGGTTTTTAAAGGAAGAGGTTTTTGTGAAGCAACCCCCTAGATTTAAATTTTTTTAGCATCCTGATCACATTTTCAAGCTTAGAAACGTGTTTTATAGACTCAAACAAGCACCGTATGCTTGGTATGAACGCCTAAGTGTTTTTCTACTTGAAAATGTTTTTTCAGAAGGAAGAGTTGATACAACCATGTTTATCAAATCTTCAGTTGATAGCATTTTACTTGTGCAAATTTACGTTGATGACATTATTTTCGGTTCTACTAACGAAAAACTTAGTCAAGATTTTTGCTAAGTGTATGCCGAGAGAGTTTGAAATGAGTATGATGGGAAAGCTCAACTACTTCCTAGGTCTCCAGATCAAATAACACTCGTAGGGAACCTTCATCAATCAAGCCAAGTACACGAAGGATTTACTAAAAAAATATGGCTTCGACAACGTAAAGCCTATCGGCATGCCAATGGCAATATCAACAAGACTTGATATTGTTGAAAGTGGCAAACCAGTCAACCAGCATAAGTATCGAGATTTGATTGGTAGTTTACTTTACTTAACTGTTGGTCGCCCTGATATCATATTTAGCATTTGCATTTGTGCACAATATCAAGCTAATCCTAAGGAATCACACTTGTGCGCCGTTAAGTGTATCTTTTAACTCCTTAAAGAAACTTCTACAGTCGGCTTATGGTATGCCAAAACCATATCGTTTGACCTAATCGGATACTCCAATGCTGATTTTACTGGATGTAAAGTAGAAAGTAAAATTCCACCGGTACATGTCATTGCTTAGGAAAAGTTTTAGTCTCTTAGTTTAGCAAAAAATAAAATTCTGTAGCATTAACAACTGAGGCTGAGTATATCACTGCAGGATGTTGTTGTGCTCAAATTTTATGGGTAAAATAAACCCTAGAAGACTACAATCTGTATTACACTAAGATTCCCATTTACTATGATAAAACTAGCACTATTAGTCTGACTAAGAACCCAGTATGTCACCCTCATACAAACCAGATAGAAATACGTTCCCTCTTTTTGCGTGATCACCAACAATACAGGGATATCTGCATAGAGTTTATTGACACAGATCATCAACTGACAAACATATTCACAAAGCTATCTACGATGAGAGTTAGGCATATTTGAATTTTTAGAGTGATAATGTGTTATGATTAATAAAAATACTTAAACTTAATATTCAGCGATTTATTAATTGAAATTATTTTGGGTACAAGCCGAAAAAATCCTTCTATCAACAAGGCGTAAAAGCCTAAGCGACACGGTGCCAAGGTCTTCATACTACCGCAAGTTGGGATCCGACCCCTACAGCTAACCCAAGGTGATGGATATTAATTAAATTAAAGAACTACAAGTTTATGAGTTATTTTTATAATATATTACACAAAAATGACCTAAAATACAAATGATCGAACTCGAACAGAAATCGGACTGAGTTCTGATCGAGTTCTGGCCGAACTCTGGGAGCAGCTTTTTATAAATAACAGCTCGAACCAGCAGCCCCCTTTCCTCTATTCATCTTCTTCTTCCTCCCGAACAGCTGCCCCAAAACCCTAAAAACTTAACCCTAGTGTTTAGATCTCTACTCCTCAAGCCTTCCCACTCCCAAATCTTTGGATCTAAGGTTCTTGAAGACGTTCTCTTTCATTCTTGATCAATTCTAAGGTATATCTATCACTCTCTTTTTCTGTTTTTATTATGACTTCTAGAATTTCCAAGAGGAAGAAAACTAGAGACACCGCTTCATTTTCCATGTCGGAGTATGAACCTGTCAATGTGTTCAGTCCCTCTCGTCCTGATGACGATGAGGACTATGACCCGACCCTTTTTGTTTCATCTGAGAGATCAACCCTTTGGTTCAATCATTTTCGGTGTCGTAAAATTTCTCCGAGTAAAACGATAAACTTTACCATTTTCTCAGAATATGCTGTTACTTTTGAAAACCTAGACTTTGAGATTTTTTAGAGACTTTGAATTCAATTTATGATAATGTTGTCCGAATGTTTTATTGCAACTTACAAGAAGTAGACGGCAGTATTCATTCATGTGTCAGCGACAAGGAATTGAATTTAACTCTGAAGACTTGAGTGAATATTTCCTAATGCCTGACATTGGTGACGCTCTCATCGATATTACAAAAGTTTAATTTCTTCCCGACATGACAATTGAGTCCTTCAAGGTCGCATTGTGTCATCCGAGTCTCGTTCCTTGGTTACAGTCGTATATCATCTTAACCAACATTTTTATGAACTTCATCATATTATCTATTCATCTCAGCTGCCTAAGACGAGATCCACAGATAAGATAACGCTCTAAGAGTTATCGGCTATGTATCATATCCACTTTGAGATTATATTTTCTCTTTCCAAGACTATGATATCATTCATGACCAACTGTCGGAGGGCAGGCCACAACCTCCTTTATCCTATGTATCTGACGATTATCTTCCAGAAATTCCTCTCCTCACGTCAACCGCCAATCTAGCCGGGACAGCTCTTCCTTTCTCTTTCCTCTGGAGGAGAGGAATGCTCTCTTCCATTGATCCTCTCTTACCTCTGCTCTTCTAATGGGTTATTTCCTCTTATTCTAGTTTCACTTATCTTTTCTTCTCATGGAGAAGAAGAGCTAACTCTTCTAATTTTTTTTCACACTCTGTTTGACTCTCGCTTTCTCTCTTCTGTTTTTCTCTCTCGTGGAAACCAATGAGAACAGAAGCAATCAATGCTGAACGAAGAGAACACTTGAAGTCTTTAACTTTGGTTATTCCTAAGTATATTATAAAAATTAGTACTATAAGGATGTATTAGTATGTACTAAATTGGTATAAATATATTTGTATAGTATTATATGAGGACTATTACTAAGTATTATTACCAGTATTGTTATTTTCATCATCATCATCATCATCATCATCATCATCATCATCATTATTATTATTATTATTATTATTATTATTATTATTATTATTATTATTATTATTATTATATCATTGTATATATTAGTATGTATATATGTATTGGTGTTTATACATTTATATAAATGTTATTGGTAACCATTGGTTTTACTATTATTAAAATTGTTATTTAATATTAATATATGTATTAAAATATATCTAAAGTTCATTATTGTATTATTGGTATCTTAAAAATAGTTTTAAGTTAGAAAACCATTATTATAGTATTTCTAGCTACCTTTCAAATATAGCGTTGACCTAATATGTATTTTGACAGAATTTAGTTGTAACCTAAAAATGATTTTCTAGAATTTATAAGTATTTATTTAACATATTTTGAGTAATAAAAATCTAGTTAATATTTTCTAAATAGTATATATAATATTTTCTAAATTATAGCTTGACCTGAAAACATTTTTTATATTCTAGTAGTTTCTAATATTATAAATATTTTATATAATATAGTTTCTAATATTATAAATATTTTTCGAATAGATATATATATTATTTACAAGTTTCTCTTCGATCATAAATCCTTGATCGTAGCTAGTTATATTCCTATTTCTTTTGCCAACTTTAGACTCATTCACATCGACCCTAGCCAATCAGACTATCTTGAACCAATAGGATTATCCGTTTCACCAGCTAAAGACCTCAGGCAAGTACATATACTAATTTTTTTTCATTTTCTGATAGTTCTCTATTACATACTATACACATGCATCTCCTGTTTTGCTGACACGCTTGTTACACAAGGTTAGTATTATGGATTCCATATATATATATCGCATCTTGTGATTACTATGTTCATGACTATTGAGTTTATATGATTACCATGTTTGTGATTTGTTTGAATCCATGCGTACTAGTCGGACGAAAAAATATCTTAGTACACGTTTCAATTACCCTTTCCATCCCATGGTCTTTCGTGAAGAATAGCAGCCGCACACGACACGTGCGGTTGGCCAGATTTATCCCTAGTCGTTCACATGTCGAACATGATATTTCAATACACTTAGATAGGTGTCAATTTACTTAGTTCATCTTGTTTCGTCATCATATGCCATGTCATCCCATTTACATGTTTTCTTTTAGTTTCCATGTCTTGCTATATAGTTTGCCTATTTCTTTCCTTGCCATCTCATGATGTCAGTTTACTTGCTAGTTTATATCCTATATGCTATTTTATGTTTGTATACTTTCTATCATGTTTTGTAGCCTATCATATGTGTACTTGTTCCATTTCTGATAGGAAACCATTTTTCAGATTAGCCACGACTACTCTTTGCATTGGATCTTTACGGAGATACAGGTATATTGGAAGGCTGAACCTAAAGACTAGTTAGATAGTTGAGTTGATCAAAAGTTTAAGTTAGTTGTTTTCTATTTTATAAGACATTGTATTTTGACTAAATATAAACTTTGAATGTTATAAATTGATTTAATTTTGTGAATGAGTAAATAAAGATATTATCATATAAGCACTTGTTTATTATGGGCTACATAGTAATCTACTGCCGACACTGCGACGTAGGTTGGGACTTAGACACGTACTCGCATCCCGAAAAGCGGGTGCGGATCATGAAAAGTTTTTTGGTGGCCTATGCAGGTCAGTTTTTGCAAATTGTTCAAACTCGTGGTAATACCATATTAGTCGTACTACTGCGAGCCTGCGACTAGGAACTAGGATGCTCATTCACAATTAGGTTGATTTAATTTTAGATTAATAACTAGGCCTAGGACTAGCTATACCGTAGGCAACCATAGATTTGTCTTAGAGAAAATTTTAGGACCTTCTATGATTTAGGACTGTAGCCTAAGATTCCAACACCAAGCCATATCTATTTACCTTTTTCGTTTCCACCTTAGGCGATCAATGTTCTTATTAAAGAAATTTATTTTTCTTTTTCTTTTTCTTTTAATCTATTTGATCAATATTTTTTATTATAAATTCTTATCATCTTTTTCACCGATCAACCAAGTCCGTCTATCAAGTAGTCCTTAAATTTCGAGGAGAAAATTTTTCTAAGGTTGATAGATTTGTAACTCCTCTTCTCGAATTTTTTTTTTAAAAATATTTCTTATTTATTTTAATTATTGCATTTTAAGGTAGTTTTGTCGAGACTTTGTGAATGATATTTCATGATTAATTCTTTTATCAAAAATTAGTTTTTAACTGAATATTTTGAGAGTGCTAAATTATTTTAATAAAAATATTTTATTATATTTAGAATTATTAAATATGTTGGTTATTATTTTGAATCTTTATTGAAATTAGTTTCAAAAATGGTTTGAAAACCATATTTATTTATTTATTTTCGATAAAAAGATTTGGTCAAAATTTCAAGTTTATAAAAATATATACTTTATGTTATCTATTATTATTTATTATTATGATAATCAAATTATTCGATTTCGGTTTTGAATTTATTTGATTTGATATACTTAGTTTTGGAAATATTTATTAGTATCCTTAATTGTTAATTCACTTATAGAAAGAGGTTTGAGTTTATGCATTTAAACTATTTTTTATTAGTTATTGCAATCATTAATAGATTGTGATTAGATCGAGTTTTTGTTTAAATGTTATTTGATTTGGATTTGAATTTATATAATTTAAATTTCTGATAATATTATATATTGATTTAAATTGGTATTATTATCTACTAATAGATTTGATGAAATTAATTTGTTTTTAAAAAATTAATTTGATTTTAAATAAAAGGAAGACGTTTATCTATTAGGAATTATACTCTTACAGTTCCAACTCCTATTTAATGACGTTATTTCTCCTAATTTTTCCATCTCCTGCCAATCCCCACAAATAGCCATCAACTATCTCAACCGTGTTGTGCATCATGTCCGTGTCCACCAAATTTTCTTCTATTACTATTATATATTATTACGTTCCAGAACCAGAATACTGGTAAGTCAGGACAGACAAGGCCAGCTATGTATACCAGAGTACTCCAGTACCCCAGGATACGGTCAAAGCTGTCAAGACATAGGGGTTACTACTACATCAACATTCAATCCTAGGTCAAGCAATCCTAGGTATCTCAATCACAGGCAAATTGTTTGCAAAAACAAAAGTTTGATTTCAGCAAACTAAGAAAGAAAGAAAGTACAAGAGTACAATAATTTCTGGGAAAGTACAACAATAGGAATCTGATCAGAAGACGATCAATTTATCCCTTGGACGATGTGATATTGAAGACACAAGCCTTTGGAGAATGCAACAACACTTTAGCAGAAGATTATGATCATTAATGATTCTTTTGGAACTGATTTGAAACTCTATTTATTGAGTTCTAAAATAACTATTTTTCTGGGTTGCGCGCCTCCTGTCCAGTTGCGTAAGTGGTTACTTTAACTGTTGGTGACGCATGGCATCTTGTCAGTAAGATATGCGCGATCGTGGGCAGTGTAGTAGATACGTTCTTCAAAATTAGTGGCATGCACGCCACGTCATCTAGCTTCTGGACAAAAATTGATCAAGTGGCGCCAATTAGCCAGGTTGTGTCGACGCAACTTGACAACTGGCGCCTCTGGCTCAGTCTTCTGTGCGATGGAAATTTCTCGTGCCCTTTGATAGCTAGCGCGAGCTAGCTGTCAACACTTAATGCCGACAAAATCTTCTCAAGCGTCGCGTTGCTCGGGATTCGAAGGGATATTCCCCGACTGCTGTGCTGTCTGTAATGATGGTTACCGTTACGACTTCTCGAAGAAACTTGCTACGTGGGGACCCATGCACTTTGATATGGGCACAAGCTAGGCCTCGTGAAAGTCAATTACTAGGCGCGACTTGATGCTGGCGCCTTCTTGTGAGTGGCGCCCATTCATTTTTGAGCTTCTACAAGATCCCTTTCAAAGTTTTGAAAGATTTCAAAATTTAAAATACTTTGAATTAGAAACGATCAACACGAGTTGTGCCTATTAGTAATGCAACTGACTCCGACTTTTGAGCGCAAGTTACGCAACGGTCGGGAAATCTCTTTAGGCTATAAATAGCTGTTAAGTGAGAAAATCCACTTTTTACTGAAAAGTTGTTTTCTTTCCATCTTCCTGTCTTCTTCTTTCCGAGCTTCTTCGACTATCAATGGAGCCAAGGAAGTCTGTTGCTGACAAGGGCAAGGCCCCTGCTGGACCTTCATCGCGTGCATTACCGATGAGGGTACCTCGATACGCGCGACCATTGTCGAGAGCCGAGAGAGCCAACCCTAGCTCCTTTGGATATAGGGACTCATACTGGAGAAGGAAGCTCCTCCATGATGCCAATACTCAGATCTCCTGAGGCACAATCTGTGATTCCTCCAGCTGCTGCAGAAGGAGGGATTCAGGTAGAAGCGGCTACTCTTAGCATATCAGTGATGAACAGGGTCATCGTTGAAGCTTATACCAATGCTTTCTTCACCTCTCTTGGGCCTCTAATTCAGATGGTCATGGAAAAGGACCAACCTTATGATACAGTAAGGGGCCCTTCCTCATTCATCATTGGAGCTATCTGCAAAATCGGTGATCTGGACAGAGTCTACTACTTGGAGCATATCTTGGATGAGCTTGAGGAATCGATTAAGTCTTATAAAGATCTAACAAAGGGAAATATCCAAAATCTCGTAGATGCTGAATGCGAAGCGATGGCTCGTGAGGCTGCAACACAAAAGGCTGACTTTGAATCTTATGTGGTGGCTTTCTCACGGTGCTCTGCAGAGTTGGAATCTCGCATTGTCAAGGCAACTTCTTCTGTTGAGCGTCATAAGACGGAAGCTGCAGAGAAAGAGAAAGAAGATACTGAATGCCAAGCTCGCCTACAGGATTTAGAAATTGAAATGGCCCTTCTCCAAAAAGTACTCAAAGCGGCTTGACGACGTGAAGAGAAGGTATTAGAAATGCATCAAATTACTGCGAGCCAATTAGATGACCTGAGGAGGCAACGAGATGCACTTATCAAAACTGAAAGTGTAGAACTGGAACGCCAAGCTGACTCGCTGCAACCATTTGATCCAGAGTCTGGGAGAGCTCTAGCTAGGCAGTGGGTACTCGACTCCAGAATAGAGAGAGCTGAGAATCTTAAGAGACTGATCGTTGATCTCAATACTCAGTCTCCCTAATGAAGCGATCTATAGAAACTTTTTTCTTTTTGTTGTCTTTCACATGATGTACTTTTTGACATTTTGAACATCATTGAAATAAAAGTTAATGCTATTTTTTTGTTATATATCTATAGTAGATATAAGTAATAGATAAGAATAGAAAAATATGTTCAGAGGTACCGGACATGACATATCTCCTTAGAAAATAACAATATTAATTATATCTGTTCAGAGGTAATGTGGACGTGGCAGAATATAATTCTCAGAATATTGTCATTTCAAAAGACGATTTTATCAGAGGTAATATGGACGTAATAGGTCGCTGATGTAGATAATAGAATTCAGAGGAAATGTAGACGTGAATTCATGTATCTATTGATTATCTTCAAGTCAGCTGGGACTCAAAGATAGGATATCTTTTAAAACAACTGGGTTCTAAAAGATGAGGTTTGTGATAAGGTGAAAGGATCTGGATATACTCCACTGGAGATTTTAAAGATTTATTATTTGAGGTTTTATTTACAGAAGAGTGAATAAAAGATAATAACTTGGTGGTTTGGGTATGAACAATAATCAGAAGATGTTTTGTACATTCATCAAATATAGTATTTTTTTTAAGAATTTGCCATTGATGGGCATCATAGCAACTCGGCCATCCATACCAGTCAGTTGATAAGCTCTGTTTGAGAAAACCTTGCTTACAACATAGGGACCTTCCCATTTCGCTTCGAATGTGCCCTTGCTCATATGTGTCATAGTCATAGAACGTCTAATAGTAAGGGCTAATTTGCCTTTTTTGAATGCTCGTACTTTGACTTTGCAGTTGAAAGCTTTTGAAATGCGAGCCTGATATAGCTCGATATGTTGCTGAGCTAATAGCCGCTTTTTGTCAAGCGCTTCAAGCTCTGAAGTCGAATACGATCATTATTTTCTGTTGTGAGCTTATTGGAAATTGTAATCCTTAAGGAGGGGATTTGAATTTCCAATGGTAGGACAACTTCGCATCCATACACCAAGGAGAAAGGTGTGCAACCGGTTGGAGTGCGTATAGTAGTACGATAAGCCCATAGACATTCTCCAATCTTTTTACTCCAGTTTCTCTTATTGGTAGAAACGAATTTCTTGAGAAGCTTGATGATAGTTTTGTTGAATGCTTCAGCGAGACCGTTAGTTGTAGGATTATAGGCCGTAGAAGCAACATTATTGATTCTATTGTCATCACAAAACTGAGTAAACTTTTGACTGATGAATTGTGGTCCATTACCATGAATGATTCGTCGAGGAATGTCGAATCTGTATATCACATGATGTTTGATGATGTTGATGGCGCTGTTGGTCTTGACTTCAGATAAAGGTATGGCTTCCGCCCATTTCGAAAAGTAATCGGCTATAGCTAGTATAAACCAATATCCTCTAGATGAAGGTGGATTGATAGGACCAATGACATCCATGTCCCAAGCTTTAAAGGGCCATGATGCGGCAGTCGGGTGAAGGAACTCCGACAGTTGATGGATAAAATCTGCTTGAATTTGACAGGCTTGACATTTTCCTTGCATATTCAATAGAATCTGATATCATAGTGGGCCAGTAGCTGCCCATACGTCAGATATTATCTTGTAACTTAGGATCGGGCTGATGTGCACCACATAGACCATCGTGAGCTTCACGTAGTACTTGTTTTGCTTCATCTCCCGCAAGACAGCGTAAGAGTAGACCATCAAATGTTCGCCGATAGAGAGTCTTGGAGGTGTGATTATAAAAAAACCTGAGTGGTCGCCTACGGATTGTTGTAGCTTCCTTAGGATCTTCAGGTAAAATGTCATGTACCACGAAGTCGATGAAAGAAGCTCTCCAGTCTTCACTAATGACATTGATTTTAGTTGAATTGCTGGACTTAATATTTGAGTTATTCTCGATGCAAAATAACTCTCTGTTAGTAATGATAATCATCTGTTGCCTTCTCACTAGGATTGCTAATACGGCTGCCAGATTAGCCAATGCATCAGCCTCCATATTTAATGCACGACTTACATGTTTAATGAAGAAGCCCTTGAACGATGTAGCCAGTCTAACTGTCGCTTCATGATATGGGATGAGATCCTGGTGTCGAACTTCATACGTGCCTTTAACCTGATTGGCCATCAGTTTAGAGTCTCCATATACTTCAAGATGTTCAATATCTAATTGTTTAGCCAATTGGAGACCAATGAGCAGAGCGTTGTATTCAGCCACATTGTTGGAACACGACTTGTCTAAAGAATAAGCTCTTTGAATAGCTAATCCTTCTAGCGATACGAGGATGATTTTAACTCCAGCGACAATGGCACCTTTTGTTTCGATTATGGATGTACCGTCAAAGAATAGACGCCAGACAAGAATTTCTTCTGAAATCATGTTGGATTCCAAAGTTTTGTCCGAAATTCGTCATAGAGTTTAGACATCTTCGGAATTGGATGAGCCACGAGGAAGTCAGCTAAGGCTTGACCCTTAACAGACTTTTGTGAGACACAGACCATATCATATTGTGCTAACAATATGGCCCATATTGCACGTCTGGAATTGAGTGTACTGGACTTCTTCATCAAGACCCGAAGAGGGTTAACTCTGGAGATAACATGAATAGTCTGGCCTGTGATATAATGTCTGGTTTTCTGAATAGCAAACATCAAAGCTAGACACTCTTTTTCTACCGGGCTATATCGATGTTCAGTCCCGATCATTGTGTGGCTGAGATAATAGATAGCTTGCTCATGACCTTCTTTGTTCTTATGAGCTAGTAAAGACCCAATGAATGATCCATTGCTTGAACATACATCAGGAAGGGTATTCCTGAGACTTGAGGCACTAGAACTGGAGGGTTCATCAAATACCACTTTATGTCTACAAATACTTGCTGGCATTCTTCAGTCCAAATGAAAGACATACCTTGAGATGAATCTTCTGATGTACGCAAGTCATCTCTGGAATCCTCATAGCTCTTTTAGGTTGTGTAGAGGGCGCATCTCTTGAATGGCTTTGATTTTCTCAGGGTCAACGTGTATACTTTTAGAGGTAATAATGAATTCGAGAAATTTGCCACTAGAGACTCCCAGGAATGACTTGGTGGAATTCATCTTGAGTTGATGCTGGCGCATTAGATCAAAAATAGTTCTCAAGTCTTGGGCGTGGTCTTCATTTAGAATTTTGACAGCAATATCATCGACACAGTATTCAATTATCTCTCGTAAATGATCACAGAAAATAGTACTCATAGCCCGCTGATAAGTTGTACCAGCATTTTTAAGACCGAATGACATGATAGTGTAGCAATAGACTCCCAAAGGAGTACGAAAAGATGTATATTTCTCATCTTCTGGATGCATCTTAATTTAATTGTATCCTGAGAATCCATCCATAAAAGACATTTGTTCGAATCCGCAAGTATGATCGATCATAACATCAGTGATCAGAAGAGGAAACTCATCCTTGGGACAAGCATCGTTGAGATCTCTAAAGTCAAAGCAGACGCTGACCTTCCCCGTTTTCTTAATAACTGGGACAAAAATGGCAACCCAGTCAGGATGTTGTTCTTCTCTGACAAAACTATAAGAGATAACCTTCCTGACTTCAGTTTCTATGGCATCCATCATGTCAGGTCAGAATCGACGATGTTGTTGTTTGACCAGCCTTGCATTAGGCAAGATGTTGAGCCTATGGGTGCAATATGAGGATCCAGTCCCGACATATCCACATAACTCCAGGCGAAGACGTCAATGTATTCCCGAATAAGCTGAATTAATTCTTGTTTATCTGCTTCTTGGAGACATTTGCTGATGAAGATAGGTCTTGGCGAGCCTTCTTCTTTAATATCAATCTGAATTAGTTGATCTTCAGTATGGGTTCTCGTTGTTCAAAGCGAAGTTCCCATTGAGTGTCCATCCTTTGTGCCGAAGGATCTGCTTTAGGAGCTTCAATAAAGCCATCAGCGTCTTCTGAGAATTAAGTAGACACAATATTGGAAGATAGTGTTACCCGATGGGCATGGCCAACACTGGTATTAGAATCCTATGAAATAGAATCAGAAGAGTTAGATCACTCCTCTTTATCGGATTCGGAGGCTTCTAGGGTCAGAATCGGTGAGGTATAACCCAATCCACGATTTGTTTTACCGTAATATTGCAGTGACTTTCCTTTTAGAGAAGGGATACGAATAGGAGTTCGCCTTCCCTTACCGCCATTGAGACCAGCTTTAAAATTATAGCCCATCTTTTGAATGATATCTTTTGATTGTTGACTATAACGACATAGTTGGAGTCTCCCATTATCGTCATTTTCTTTCTCATTAACGGGCGTAGTCTTCTGCTCTGTTCTTTACTAAAAAGTATAGGAAGTTCATCTTTCTTCCTGGAAGAAACTAAGAAGAAGGAATCTTGCACTGGTTCGAGCAATACTTCGTCTTGGAGAGGTTGAACTGCTCCTATTGTAAGTGGTTCGAAGTAATCTAACATTTCTAAGTAACATTGAGTGTAATAAAAGACATTAGTATACTGTAAAGGAGATGCTACTTTTTTGATTTGTACATCATCATTTACAACAGGGTTCTTAGCCTTAGTAGAAAGCTTGGTAAGGTTGATAACCAGAGGCAGAGAATGAGAAGGAGGAGGCTTGTTACGACGAAGATCGATAACAAGAGGCTCAGAAGAGGTGAGCTCCCTCTGTTCCATTTTTTCAGTAGGATGTTTAGCATAAGAAGAAAGATGAATGGTCAACGTCTGAGAGGATGAAGGACGAAAAATACGTCCTTTGACCGGAATCACAAGGACAACATCTGGAGTGTCCCTCTAATCTTCCTCAGTATCCATGGCCAGTATAACTTTCTTAAATTTCTCCTTGTATATTCGGGAATCAGTACAATAAGCTTCGATACCCCGGAAGAGGTTAAGATCAACCACCTCTTTTTGGACCTCTCCATTGACGTCCACATACTTGAAGCATTGATGAAGAGTTGATGGCACGATATTATTCTCATACGGAAATGGTCTTCCTAGCAAGGCATTACAGGAGCCACGAGTATCGATCACATAGAAGGTGACCTTTGTACGGAGATTGCCGATTTGTAATTTCAGGAAAATCTTCCCCAGGGGTTCACTTCTACCGAAATTAAATTGTAGGATTGTCGTGATAGTTATGGAAAGATTATGCACAGGGATCTTTAGAGCATCTAGTAGATTCTTTGGCATAAAACTGAGTACAGACCCATGATCGATCAGGATGCGATCAACCTTCATTGTATCGATATATCCCGTAAAATAGATAGGCCGGTCATATCGATTATCTTCCGACAGCATATCGTCTTGTGTAAAGGTGATATTGGGCATCAGCTCCATCACATTATGACAATGAAAGCAGGTTACAGGCTCCTTGTCTGGCTTCTTAAGGATTGTTAGACAAGTGTCGGCTTGCATCAAAGCTTCACTCAATATTTCTCGAGTTTCCCTTGAGAGATGCAAAAGTTCAAAGATTGATAACCTTGCTGAAGTATTAGCCAATTGAGCCAATATATCAAAGTTCTAAGGCTTCTCAAGTCCAAGAGGTGAAATCTTCTTTAATACTTTATCGAAGCAGACAGACTGTTTTCCTTTATCGATCGCCGTCGATTTGGGAGGAGTTGGTTCCACTGAGGTAATAAAGCAGATGGAACATTAACAACAGAAGAAGATGATACTGGAGGAGCCTCCGAAGCTGGAGCAGGGATCTCTTGACCTTCTGAATAGTTTCCCAGGTAAAGTCTCCCAGACCTGGTACCAGTTAAGGGTTCTTCTTCGGATACAGGTTCGAAGTACACCATATTGCAACTCTTTGTCCGGATCTTACTTTTGGACAACTTCCTTTGACAAGATGAAGAGTCTGTCCAGAAACCTAAACCAATACGAGATAGGTTGTGTGAAAGGCATAGAGAAAGAGGTATAAGAGATCTTTTTCCATGATTGAAGCCAGGAGCCTTTTGTAGATCATATCCCATCTTCGTCATGAGTTCACGGGATTGTTGACTATATAGATGGAAGGCTGGTTGGTAATTGGCCTCTAGCTTTGGCAGCTTTATCTCAGAAAAAGAAGAAGAAGAATCTGCCGCCAAGGTGAAGGTAGCAGTTAAAGGACAGTATTCACCCCAATGAAGTCATATGACATGACTTATATTGGGCTGCTTTCTTGGACTTTGTGGATGAAGAAGGTGCTTCAAAGTCAGCCACCAAATCAGGATAGATCTATATAATCTTTTCTTTATCGGTTGACAAAGGAACAAGACCATCAGTTCGTGCAGGTGGGAGATTGACAATCTCCAGAGTAGCTTTCGGGATAGGTATGACTCTATCCTGCACAAGTTGAGTAGGAAAATCGCCAAACTATAGAGAAACGACATTAGCAGTTATGGTCTTCTCATCTTGTCAAAGTGTGATTGCATCAGATTTGATCATCTTTTGGATTTTCATTTTAAGCATATAGCATGCTTGAGTCGGGTGTCCAATAAACTTGTGATACACACAATATTTAGTATGGTCAATTTTACCCATTTTCTCTGGCCGCTTTGCGTTCGACTGCTGAAGTTTATTGCTCTAGATCAAGCAATCAAAGATGCTCATAACATCATCCTCGTCGAAAAAGTATTCTTCTTTAGGACGTGGTGCCCTTTGTGGTGGTGCAATTGGAGTAGGTGTTGACTGAGCTATGTTGACGGCTAGAGCTTCTTTGCCTTTAACATTGATAGCCGAAGTCTCTTTGCCTTTGCGATTATTCTGACGGCTACCGCCGTTAGATGTAGTATGTTCATCTCTATCAAGATTAGGCATCTGAATGCCAAATTGTTTGAATTTGTCGGTACTTTCTTCTGCTGCCTTAGCATTTACTATGAAGGAAGGCCAATCCTAAAACTGTGTAGAGCCAGTCCACATGCTGATTATAGGCAACAAGTTTGATTTGCATGTGTCTATAGTCAGAGCATCTGGAGTTCCCAGAGGCATTTTGAGTGCCTCATGACGGAATCGTTCAATGAAACTTTCAGTAGTTTATTATGCCATTGTTTGATTTTGATGAGGGCTGGCATAGTCATGTCATTTGTTCCCTCATAAAATCGTTCCAAAAATATTTGTGTGAATCCAAAAAAGGAGGTTGTGCAACCGTCTGGCAAACTGTGGTACCAGTCATAAGCTGCACCAGCTAAGCATCCTATGAATACTCTAGTAAGTAGAGCATCATTTGGCTGAAGTTGATCAGTCGTTACCTCAAAGTGGTTGAGGTACTGGCTTGGGGATGTACTGCCATCAAACAGCATAATGGTAGGAGGTTTGTATTTGGGTTGAAATTGAACTTCCTTCCACTCTATGGGATAAGTTTGTTCAATCCCAAGATTTTGTAGGCCATCTTTCTGTTTGAAGGCTTCAAACTGAGTACGTAAAAGTTTTACGGCCTCATTAGCATCTTCCACTGGTTGTGGAGCAGTGGACTGATTTGGTATGTTAGGAGAAGGGACTGCATGATATGCACCACCCCCAACACCAGACTAACTTGGAGTAGCCTGGATTGGTACTGAAGTAGTATGAGGAGACTGTAACCCCAGACCAATGTTGACGGGAGCAGATGTCATTACAAGTTCTTGGATTGGAATAGGATTTGCAACCGATGGAACCATGTGTTGTGTCATGATCACAACATGCATGCCTGACATCATTTTGGCCATGCTCTTCAAACTGGCCTCTAATACAGCAATTCTCTGCTCTTGACTGTTAGAGCTAGATATATCTTATTCCTCATTAGTGACATATGTTATCACTTCTCTAGCCACTGAAGAGGAACTGGTAGAAAAGATGGTCCTCTCAGAACTTTTACTGTCGGCATCCAAGTCATACAAGGAACTACCCTCAGGACAAGGGATAGGAAGGTTCCTTTAACTAAAGAAATCTTGGTCAAAGTCAGAAAGATTCTTTTGACCGATTATTTCTTGGTTAAAGGAAAGATTCCTTTGACCGATTGTTTCTCGACTTCTTGATCTGGTGTGTCGGTAGACCCTTCACTAGAATCACGGATCCGATCTAAGTGTTGTTGACTGGGGTTGCGGGATGCGTTTCATCTCGAATGCTTTTCACCCCTAGTGTTTCGAGATGTTATGTTGACAGAAACATACAACAATTCATCTTCGTCCACTATCACTGGTTCAGGAGTCTGAGCATAGTTCAAATGGTCGAAGATAGACCGCTTGGTTGACTGGCAGCAACATTTGAAGACTACCTCGTAGTGATGATTACAATGATGTTCTTGTTGTAGAGCTACAAGTAGATGAGACGGCCTTATAATCTTCTACTTCTGTGCAAGAAGTTCACGGAGATTGGTTACAACGACAGGACGAAAAGAAGTCAGAGGGATATATTCCTTGATAATATTGGAAATATGATTCTGGTTCTTGAGATGTCCTGTACCCTGAGTGTACAAGGAGGTGCTGAACTGATTGGCATAGGTAAAAGGATTCTTGACTTCATGAGTCGTCCTCTGGCGTAAGTTGGCTGCTGGCGCATACTGTGACTTGCGCGCATTATGACTAACTGAAGTTGCTCTTGAACTGGTGCCTGTTAAGATAGGCACTGCAAGTCAGATAGGTGCGCCACTTGTGTGTCTGTTTGAGACACCAACATCTTTCCTTGTTTGGACCTTGAGATGCGCAGGGTTGGCAGATCATGAATTGAATTCTTGGCAGTAGGCAGAAGGCCTGTTTGTGTTGCGTACCCTGTTCATGTGCGCTTGGCATGGCGCAACTGGGTAGCAGAAAGTTCATTCTGAACAGGACTTGCTTTCTTGCTAGAGATTTGATTGTCTCTGTCAAGATGAGTAGAGTTTCTGCCCAAAAGAGCTTTTGTACTGATTGGCGCAAGGGCGTAACTAGAAATATTTTATACTGAGTCAAGGACCGGAGAAGAATGAGGAAATACCAAAGGGCGCTTCCCTTTGTTCTATGCCAGGGCGGAAATAGGTGTACTCCCAACAAGTTTCAGACTTGGGGAGGAAGAGAGAGTAGCTAAAAAGCGTTTTCCCTAGTTCTGCGCCAGGCCAGAATAGGTGTAGCTTGCGTAGAATGAGAAAAGGCCAAAGGGCGCTTTCCTTTATTCTGATTAGTAGCCTCACTTGACAGGCTCTTCTCCGAGTTCAGAACTGGAGAAGAAGAGGGAGTAGCCAAAGGGCATTCCCCTTTGTTTTGTGCCAGAGAGGCAACATGCTCAGGTTGCACAGAAGCAGTAATTGGTGTTGTTGAGGACTTGGGAGTCCATATGGCGCGCGCCTTATTCTTGGCAGCTACAGTGGCGCACCTAGCACCCCCAGCACTAATCATGGCTTCATAGGCTGTTTGGTCGACTTGTACGACCAAGGTCTTCTGTGCCTTGCCGATCGGCACGGTATCACATTGAGTTGTCACTTTCTCGTCGGAGGAGAAAGTCATGCCTAGTAGAGTTGCCATTTTGTTTGCAAAAACAAAAGTTTGATTTCTATAAACTAAGAAAGAAAGAAAGTACAAGAGTACAATGATTTTCCGGAAAAGTAAAACTATAGGAATCTGATCAGAAGAATATCACTTTATCCCTTGGACGATGTGATATTGAAGACACAAGCCTTTGGAGAATGCAACAGCACTTTAGCAGAAGATTATGACCATTAGTGATTCTTTGGAACTGATTTGAAACTCTATTTATAGAGTTCTGAAATAACTATTTTTCTGGATTGTGCGCACTCTGAGTTGTGCGCCTCCTATCCAGTTGCACAAGCGATTACTTTAACTGTTGGTGACGCGTGGCATCTTGTCAGTGAGATGTGCGTGGTCGTAGGCAGTGTAGTAGACACGTTCTTCAAAATTAGTGGCATGCGCGCCATGTCATCTAGCTACTGGACAAAAATTGATCAAGTGGCGCCAACTAGCCAGGTTGCGTCGGCACTACTTGATAACTGACGCCTCTGACTCAGTCTTTTGTGCTGTGGAAATTTCTCATGCCCTTTGATAGCTTGCGCGAGCTAGCTGTCAATACTTAATGCTAACAAAATCTTCTCGAGCATCGCGTTGCTCGAGATTCGAAGAGATATTCTTCGACCGCTGTGCTGTCAGTAATAATGGCTGCCATACAACTTCTCGAGAAAACTTGCCACATGGGGACCCGCACACTTTGATATGGGCGCAACCTAGGTCTCGCGCAAGTCAATGACTAGGCGCCACTTGATGCTGGCACCTTCTTGTGAGTGGCGCCCATTCATTTTTAAGCTTCTACACAAATATACAAAGTAAAAGAAGTATGATCATCAGACATAAAATAGTAAAGCGTCGCAAACTACATATACATGGATGATTATAAATTTAATAATACAAAATAGAGAACTAACGAGAGTAATAGTCATACATGATTAGCTCTAGCTATACTCTAGAATAACGTAAATCATGTCCAGGCCCATTGGCTAAATATCAAGATCTAAAACACGTACTCGAAGGCTAAACACCACAAAATAATAATGTACATAACTAGTGGAAGAATGGAATAGGAAACCCACTAAGATACTCTGGTGCTCCGGGTGGTCACTGTCGAGTAGATGGTAAGGAAGATACTTCGGGCTCCTCTATCAGATCTGGCCAAACAAAACTAGTAGGGTCGGACCCGCAATAGTAAGTACCACAAAGGAAGCCAAACTATGAACTAAAACCAGCAATAACTAACATAACAACGGACAAAGACAAAAAATAAGTAAATATGGATGGAGATTCGTGTACTACCAATGCACTTATCTCGAGAATAGAAAAGACTATAAGCAAAGCAACATGGAGGATAAATTAAACAACATGTGACATAACGTAAACTGTGGACATGTAAAATAAACGAGAGCATATGAACATGTAAGATAAACTGGACATGTGAGCATATAAAGCAGTCGGGTCATGTAAGCATATAAGGTAACCAGGACATGTAAACATATACCGCATAGGGATCATGTATAGCATGTGAGTACTGAATAGGACGACAAATGACACGATGACTTAGGAACTATTTCGAGAATCGAACTATAACCCGTAAACCAAACAAGTACCGGGGTTGTAACCCTTCTCCAGAACAGAACTTAGTCGCAAATCATTTGTCGACAAACGTAAAGCACAAATAATGATGTACTGAAATAAGCAAATTCGGATACTGCCTAGACAAGACTAGACTGGACTGGACTCCATACAAATCACAGCCAAAAAATGAGTACGGCTTTATATATTAGCTAACTAGCATTATCATAATCCTATTTACTAACATATGCAAGTTTTAAGAAATCTAATTCAGTTAACTTCCCTGTAGACTACACAACTTATCCATGCCAAAAGAAAGTATTGGTGGATACATCGCCCGGGAGACAAATGTATCCTAAGATCTAACAGTGGGTACATCGCCCGGGAGATAAATGTATCGTAAGTATAGGTGTAGAGAGGATACATCGCCCAGGAGACAAATGTATCCTAATTGTAGGTGCATCACTCGACGGTATACTAGGAGTGTGCTCATCATGACAAATAGCTACAAGTCCATTCGGGTTGGGGCCAGAATAAAGGGCTTGCAGGCAACCGAAAAATTCTTCCCTCCCAATGCATTTAGGTAATCATGCTAGTTGTTTTGTCCTTAACATTGTTTTCTCGATTCCGGGTGTGACATTCTGCAGAATCTATCCTAGACATGATATACAAGACCAGACAATACAAGAAAGTGCACTATAACAAGCCACAACAGAAAAATATAGTAAGGTTGGAAGCAGAAGTGCACTATGACGAGCCACTATAATGAGATCGGGAGTGCGCCATGACAAACCACTATCGTGTAAAGCTAGACAATACAAAAGTCGTGGTGCACCATGACAGGCCACTATCTTGTAAACAAGGAAAAGACGTTTAACAAGATTGCACCATGACGGGTCACTATCAAGTAAATAGTAGACATGGTTTAGATTGTAGAGTATAATAAATCTGGAAAGGCATGGCAATACATAGTAAGTATAGGGCAAAGGCAACATATAAACATGTGATGGTGTCAAGTGTATATAGGGTGTACAATCATTCTCTAACGATACAAGATCATCTAATCATGTTAAGAATTCATTACAGTCGAAAAAATTATCAAAAATGGACAAAAAATGGCAAAAAGGACAAAAATAGCCAAAAATAGCAAAAAATAGCCAAAATCGGTATACCGACGGTATACTATAGTATACCGACAGTATTTCGGTCAAAGATAGAGAGTTTTCGGAGTATAAAATTGATATTCTATCGACATACACCGCACCGGTATATCTTCGGTATACCTTTTCGATACTGCAACGAAAGTCTAGAATTTTGCCAAAACTTGTTTTGGCCATAAATTTTTTATTTAGATCAAAATTCAGATTTTCAAAAGTCAAAATCATATAGAATTGAATTTAAAAGTCAAATCGAACAGAATTGAATTCTCTACAACAAATTCAATGATCGATACCTCAAAATACTCCAAAAATAGGTTCTCGGGAAATCAAAACGAATTCCGATATCCACCAAACTCAAAGTCCATAGGATATAAGCTAGTTTAGGGTCTCATATAACAAATGTGACCATGATCCATGATGGTAACACCAGTATCACTTCCGATACCGAGTTTCCCTACTAAGTCAATATTTGGTTTGAACAGAAAATCAAAACCTAGATCAAACCAAATTCAGGAACATGTACATAACTAAAAATCATGAGGAAACATATTTAACAAAATAAGTTTTGGAATAAAATGAGCTATCCATACCAAAAAAAATAAAAGAACAATAATTAAGGTTGTTCAGTAATTCGGCAAGACGTACTTGCCTAAGTTAAGCTCCAAGCCTAATCTTCTACCCCACCACTGAGAGGGGTACGAAACCACACTCTAGGCCTCAAGGCCAAGCTTTCCTAAGCTTGAGGAAGAGGAATGAAAGATAAAAGGAATGAAAGAAAGAATGAAAAGAGAGAGGAGAGAGAAAGTGAAAGGGTATATATATATATATAAGGGGAATTAATCGTGACCGTTGGATCACGATCTGCGTCACGATCTAAATCGATCCTAACCATTCAAAAGAAAACCAAGTATCCATTGGATAATATGATGCATCTATACTATTCACAAAAATATTTAAATATTATTTACGATAATATCTAAACATTATTCATCAAAATATCCAAAATATTATTCACAAAAATATCAAAAATGCTATTCATAAAAATATCGGAAAAAGAAAATATGTAAAAGTAGAAAATATCTCTCGGACGGTATACCGTCGGTACATACCGGTACACCGGTACACTGAGGTATGTCGGTCAAGGAGAAAATCTATAATTTCATAACATTTTAAAGCAATCCGAAATAAAAAATACGAAATATAGTACAAAAATACGTATCCATATATAAATACCGATACTGTGAGATGATTCTCACGACTCTCCCATCCTTAGAAAAATTATGCCCTTGAAATTTCCTAAAGCTAGTCGAGCTTGATAGCCAAAACAAAAAGCTCAAGAAAATATGATTATCTCAATAAAACAAAGAATGGCAAGTAAATAAATGAAGGCAACAATAATATAAATAAATATGTAAGCAATAACACAACCTCAATAAAGAAGGAATGGAGGCATATGATTAAATATGTCTCCCGAGTCAGTTGAGCAGGGACCCGTCCTCGCTAGCCTACGCTGACTCCCAAAATAGATAAGGGTCAAGTCTCAAAGTAAGTCGGTACCAATGACTTAGTCTACGACATGACTTTACTCAGGACGTATCTTTGTAGTCGAGACACGTTATATATATCATGTATCTCAAGATACAAAAATAAAAGAGTGGGACGAGAAACTCGTATTCACTCACCGAATAAGTCAAGCCGACCGTTGTACTCCAAATATAGGTAGAATATAAGACAGCCGACGGGAACCCCAAGATATACTGCCACTACCTGGCCTGCTACTGAAAGATAGATTAAATGGGCTTAACTGAAAGAAGACCATAAAACTGGTACCTGAGACTCCCTAGTTACTATCCTCATGCTGATACTATAGCAGCCCCTAAGACTGCACATACAATCGCACTCTATCCTGCCTAATCTTTTGAGCTCGCAATGGCGGAGGGTACTTTCCAATGGCTGAATATATAGTATTGGCTCTAACTGCTCATCCACTGCTGGGGGCGATGGCAGAGGTGATTGAAAGGACTGAGGTAGTATATCTGGTGTAGTTGGTTGTCCTTCGGATGTCGGATAAAGACAAGTGCTAACTGGATGGTCCTCTACTTCACATCGGAAGCATCGCCTACTAGCCGCCCAACAAACTGATCTGAGATGCCCCAACTCTCCACAGTAGGTACATCCTTCTTGTTTTACCTGATACTATTGTTGGTCTCTCTGCCTTCGAGCTTGGGCCTGTATATACTGCTGAGGCCTCTGCTGCTTGATTGCATGGGACTGCATCAATTGGTAAAGGGCTCTGAGCCTACTGCTGCTGAACCGGTACTGGTACGTTGAATTATGGAACTGTTGACTGGAAGGATGACGATCCAGTTCAACTCTACCAGGGACGAATCATTATCATATGGTCTGGTGATCCCCACGACAAACATAAAAAGTTGGCCCTTCGACAAGTAAGATGAGTATGTCCTCCCTTTCCACAGAAGGAACATACGACTGGTAACTCCCGGAACTGGTATGGATGTTTATATGCTGGTATTGGTGACGGACATCAGGGTGAAAAACCTGACACAGGTGCATGGTATCTCTTACGACCCTCGGTTCTAGATGTAGTCCTTCTGGCTGTAAGCTCGTGCTCTCGTACTGCCTCTACAGTAGGTAGAGCTCGATATGCTGACTGATTGGATGACTGGAAATGCTTGGCTCTAATCTGCACTTCCTTTGGCTACAGTCCTCGGCTTGAAATACCTCAGGTATTCCTTGTCCACTACGGTCTATCAACATTTGGATACACTGCTGGAGAACAAGATCTCATTTTTGTTGTGACTCCATTATTTCTTTCATGATCCCTAGGTATACAAGAACATCGGGATGATCTGATACTACCTCTGCTTGGACTGTTGACTATACTGGTGGTACAGGATGTCCTAACTTTAGCGATGCCAAAATTGGGTGATGACCTACCACTAGTACTGAATGATAAGACTCTGGCTGGAATAGCAATGCTGACTGTACGAGCACAACTGGCTGGTCGAGCTGTACTGATATCACTATCCTCGAGTCGACTCTGGACTCTGCTCCTGAATGTTGAGACCGATTCTCCAGAACTGGTCTAACAGAAGGATGCTGACCTACCATCGACAGAATCCAAACAAGATGATCGGAAGGATTAGGAACAATGCCTATGAAAGTTAAAGGACACAAGGATCAAATCGAAGGAACATAAAAGATCAACGATCAAGGAAGATATCAGGTCAAAGGATCAGTGATATAGAATAATACGAATGATATCAATAAAGGAGAATTGTGATTGAGAAAATTATCAGTAACCCACACATATCTGATGAGTCAGACCTGTATAGGCCATCAATAAAACTAATGTCACGTCCCAGAACCAAAATATCGGTAAGTCAGGACGGACAAGGCCAGCTACGTATACCAGAGTACTCCAGTACCCTAGGATACGGTCAAAGCTGCCACACCCCGATTCCGTCGAATCGATAGTCGTCCCCCATACGTGATGCCGTGCGAACCTAACTTGAGATCGCACAAGGCATAGTCATAAGGTAATCCGAGACACGAGATCTAAGAGAGTACGCAGACAAATTGAATCACACATTAAGTAAAGGAAACTTTAATTTTTATTGATTATGAACATCTTTTACAGACTCCAGTACAAGACTCATGCCGTGCGGGCTACAATATGACTCGATTACAAAAGAGTGCCGATGAGATAGTCGTTCCATACATTACACACATCCCTCAAACACAACAAAGTACTCTAGTGACCTGGATGGGAGGGACGCGGAGTCATTTTTCTTGGACTGTCGAGAGCCTTCAAAAGTAGAGTCGCGGGAAAAGTCTTCAACGCACGGCCGAAGCTTCAAAAGTCACGAACGTCGCCGAGCTAGTTGGCACGTCCTTCCTGGTTCGTGGGACCTACAAAGAGCGAGGATCAGTACGAACACATGTACTGGCGAATGGCTAATTAAATCCAAGCTCTGCATTTGATTCAAGAAATTTTATAAACATGTTAGCTAGCCTTTTTCGTGATCTTTCTAACCATCCTAATCAATTGCATGTCAACATATTTTCAGGCAAGCATATGAAATTGTATAACATTAAGCAACTATCATATCCATCCCATGTCCCATGTATTTGTTAAGCAGTGAAAGGGTGTGAAGGCCACTGGCAATGTCAAGCCATCGTGGACTATAGCTGGGTTAGACGGCGACCCTTTCGCGTCGGGTAGCGAGCGCTGTGAGAAAGTTCCCGCCTAACTCGTGCCGATGAAAGGCTGGCGCTTGCTACACTCGTTCCTTCCGGGCCGAATCGGTCCCTTGGCCTAGGCAACCGTTCAAGGAAACTTCACCTTGTCGACAAGTTGTCCAATGACCGTTTTCTTTTAAACTTAGTCGATTTGCTTACTTAGCCATATCATTGCGATAAACGTTAATCGATTCATTCATTTTTTTGCATAGGCTAAGTGAATTTGCATAAGAAAACACATTTTCTATTTTCAATACCGGTTGTTTGATAGCAAGTGTTTCGTGAAGAATCGTGCCACAATTTTTTTGATTCTACACTATTATGACAAGCATTCATTTTACTTCACATATTCAGTTTTTGAAGTAAAGGGACGAGACGAAGGAGGTCAGCCACTCGCCTTAGGCTTACTTCAATCGAGCGATCGGTTGGCTGCACTGACGTCGCCTACGCGATCACCTGTAATTGTATAAGCAACTGATTAGAACACTATATAATTCAAGGATATTCGATATGAATGCGAAGCTCGAAAATATGTCATAAAAACCTATCGAAAATATTCACAAAAAAGGCATTCACGAAAACCAAAGCCAAAGCCAAATCAAGTACGACATGAAAACCAGAGCAACGGGAGGTCTCTCCCGACTCAGCCGCAGAGCCAATCCTTGAGGCGTAACCCGCTGAATATGGGACTTGGTTCCGAAGAAGCCATTCCATAACGTGGAATGGATCTTAATTCAACCGTTCTCGTTCGATCGACTCGGTCGATTCCGACCTATCGGTCCCGACCGAATCGATAGCGACAGTGTTCCTTTCTCGTGCACCCCGTAGACGAAAACGGGGCACGATGTAGGGACGGGGCACTACACCATAACCAACTAATAAAAAGTTTTGTACTCGAAACTTTAAGGATAGAACCTACCTCTACAAGAACAACGAAGGAAATTTCTCCTTCATTTCCGATTCAAGATCCCACATCGACTCTTCGACCGAATGGTTCCTCCAGAGGACGTGGACGAGAGGGATCACTCGATTTTGTAGCAGCTTATCCTTGCGTTCTAAGATATGAACTGGCTCTTCAATGTAGGATAAGTCAGACTTTAGCTCCAGCAGGCCAAAATCTACCACGTGGCTCGGATCGTGCACGTACTTCCGCAGTTGAGAGACGTGGAAGATATTGTGTATACCTTCTAGCGCCGACGGTAGGGTAATTTTATAGGCGATTGGGGCGACCCGCTCGAGTATTTCGAATGGCCCAACGAATCTCGGACTCAACTTCCCCTTTGCGCCGAACAGAGTAACTCCCCGCGTGGGCGACACTTTGAGAAATACGTGATCGCCTTCTTGAAACTCGAAGGGTCGACGATGAACGTCCGCATAGCTTTTCTGATGACTCTGTGCAGTCTTTAGTCTTTCTCGAATGAGCCGAATTTTCTGCACGGTCTGTTCCACCAGTTCCGGGCCGAGAATCTGTTGCTCTCCGACTTCGTCCCAGCAAATGGGTGATCGGCACTTGCGTCCGTACAAGGCTTCATATGGCGCCATTTGAATGCTGGATTGATAGCTATTGTTGTAAACGAATTCGGCCAGAGGTAGATGATTGTCCCAGCTTGATTTGAAGTCAATTACGCAGAGTCGTAGCATGTCTTTGAGAATCTAATTGATGAGCTCCGTTTGGCCGTCGGTCTGAGGATGGTAAGCTGAGCTGAACTGCAACTTGGTACCCAGCGCCGACTGAAGGCTACTCTAGAATCGTGATATGAACCGTGAATCTCGATCGAAGACGATGGATACTGGAACTCCGTGCAGCCGTACTATCTCATCAAGATAAATCTGCGCCAGGCGATCAACGCTCCAAGTAACTTTGATGGCAATAAAGTGCGCAGACTTGGTTAGTCGATCGACGATGACCCAGATGGCATCATTTCCTCGCGGCATCTTCGGCAGACCAACAATAAAATCCATGCACACCTGCTGCCACTTCCATTTCGGAATCACCAGATTCTGCATCTCCCCACCCGGTCTCTGGTGCTCAGCTTTCACCTGCTGACAGGCCATGCATTGTAACACGAAAAGTGCCACATCTCTTTTCATCCTGTGCCACCAGAAGTTCATGTGGAGGTCCTTGTACATCTTTGTGCTACCGGGATGTAAGGTATATTTCGCATAGTACGCCTCCGACAGTATCTCCTTTCTAAGTTCTGAATCGTCCGGAATGCATAGCCTATCCTTCAATCGAAGCATGCCGGTTTCATCTTTCGCAAAGTCGGTCGTCCTGCCCGTCGAGATTAGCTCTCGTATTTTTTTCAGGTACGGATCGTCCTTCTGAGCGGTCTTGATCTTTTCAAACAAGCTCGGCTCTAACTGCAACTTTGCCAACTGCAAATTTCGGAATCGGACTCGGAGTTTGATGCCCATCTCTTCTAGGTTGCGTAGCAGTCTGCGGTCGATGGATAGCGAGGCTATGTACTTCCGACTCAGAGCGTCCGCCATAATATTTCCTTTTCCCGGCGTATAGTCGTTAGTCAAGTCGTAATCCTTGATCAGTTCAAGCCAACGCCTCTACCGCAAGTTCAGTTCCCTCTGTGTGAATAGATACTTGAGGCTCTTATGATCGGTATAGATCATACATGCCACACCATAGAGATAGTGACGCCACAATTTTAACGCAAACATAATCGCCGCTAACTCCAGGTCATGAGTAGGGTAGTTCTTCTCGTGCTGCTTTAGCTGTCGGAAAGCAAAATATATCACCTTATTCTGCTGCTTTAGCACACACCTCAAGCCCTGACCGGATGTGTCACTGAATATCTGAAAACCCTCAGTCCCTTCTGGAAGTGCGAGTATCGGGGCCGAAACGAGCCGTTGCTTTAATTTTTGGAATGAAGCTTCGCAGTCGTCTGACCAGTCAAATACGACTCCTTTCAGGGTGAGGCGAGTCAGGGGCGATGCGATCTTTGCGAAGTCTTTCACGAAGTGTCGATAGTATCCCGCTAAGCCAAGGAAACTTTAAATCTCGCCGACGGACGTTGGCCGCTTCCAATCGACAACGGCTTTAACTTTCTTTGGGTCGACCGTAATGCCTTCAGCTGAAATGATGTGTCCGAGGAATGCGATGCTACTCAGCCAAAATTCACATTTGCTTCGCTTCGTATACAACTGATTTTCTCGAAGGGTCTGAAGCACGGTCCGTAGATGCTCAGTGTGTTGCTGCTTATTCTTCGAGTGGACGAGTATATCGTCGATAAAGACTACCACGAACTTGTCGGAGAATGGTCGGAACACCCGATTCATCAAATCCATGAATACAGCAGGGGCATTCGTTAGGCCGAACGGTATTACCAGGAATTCGTAATGGCCGTAACGAGTGCGAAAGGCAGACTTTGGCACATCGTCCGGCTTGATCTTGAGTTGATGGTAACCCGAGCGCAGATCAATTTTAGAGAACACAGTAGCTTCTTGAAGCTGATCAAACAGATCGTCTATGCGGAACAAGGGGTATTTGTTCCGGACGGTGGCTTTATTCAGCTAGCGGTAGTCGATACAAAGACGCATAAAGCCATGCTTCTTCTTGACAAACAACACGGGCACTCCCAGGGCTAGACGCTGGGTCGAATGAATCCCTTGTCGAGCAACTCTTGTAACTGTACTTTGAGTTCTTTTAGCTCTGTAGGGGCCATTCTGTACGAGGCTTTCGAGATCGGTCGGCTATCGGGGAATGTATCGATAGTGAACTCAATCTCTCGATCGGGCGGTATGCCGGGCAGCTCGTCCGGGAACACATCGGGGAATTCTGCCACAACGTCGGTCTGACCCGCGTTTGCACTATCCTGTTGCATGTCTCGAACGAATGCTAGATAGCCTTCGCACCCGGAATACAGCATCCGTCGAGCAGATATTGCAGAGATCACCATGCAGGTCGGCGACGCCTCACCACACGAGTAGCATAATTCAGGCACTCCAGGTATGCGGAATGTGACCCTCTTTTCAGTGCAGTCTATGGTGGTGTTACACGAACCGAGCCAATCCATCCCCAGAATGATGTCGTAGTCCTTAATATCTAGAACTATCGTATCAAGACTGATCTTTTGACCACCTATACAGATAATTCCGTCTCTGCAGACTAAATTTGCAAGTAGTGGCATGCCCGACGGTACGTTAACAGTGAGATCGAGGCCCAACGGTATCAAAGAAAATTTGTGCTCGGCGGCAAAGTTTGCCGATATAAAACTATACGTGACACCTGAATCAAACAATACACGAGCAGGTTTATTATTGAATTGCAGTATACCTGTCACGACTGTATCAGATGCAAGTGCTTCATCTCGAGTCATGGCGTAGATGCGGCCCTGAGCATTGGGGCGATGGTCTTGGCCATTCTGTTGTGCGGTCGGTGGATCCCGAGGTGCTTGGCCTCAGTTTTGATGGTATTGTTAGGGGCGTTCGTTCGGCCGAGCTTCCGGGCAGTCCCTTGCGACGTGATTTTGTTTGCCGCACACAAAACATGCTCTGTGCTTAAATCGGCACTCGGTGTCCCGGTGCCCCAACTTGTGGCAGAAATTGTAGACTATTCGATCCTTCGTCTGGTTGCCGCCTCCGTTGCCGCAGTTTTGACGCTTGTGTGCGTTGTTGCCTCCCGCATTACTATGGCATTTGTTATTAAAGTGAACAGCATCGGTAGTAGCAGAAGGATACTCGGACTCCAGACGGAGGGCATGGTTGACTGCCTCACCCATAGTTTTGCATTCAGGCACCGAGACATGAGCACGGATAGTAGAACGCAGGCCCACTTCGAATCGTCAAGCTCGACTTGTAGTGGAAGGCAGATGGTCTCCAGCAAATTTGGCTAGTTTGTTGAATTCAGCCGCATACTGTCGTACTGTCATATTCCCTTGCCTCAATTGCATAAATTAATTCTCTTCTTCCTGTTGCACGGCTGCAAAAAGATATTCGGTCTCGAACGTATTTCTGAATGTAGCCCAGGAGATCGTTGCCGTCCCGTCTTCACGTCGAATAGCTCGCTTCTGCACAGCCTACCAATCGTACGCGTTCATTCGAAGTAGAAGTTGAGCACACGCGACTTTCTTCGAGTCCTCGACACCCAGAAGCTCGAACTTATCTTCCAGCTCCTCCAACAAGTCGATCGCCACCGAGGGATCTTCTGTGCCGTTGAAGGAAGTGCGGCAGCTTTTTGTGAATTTTGACACGTCGAAGTTGGAACTTCTCGGTGCCGCAGGTGAGAGCACGGGCGCCTCTGGTTCGGCTTCGTTGGATCGAACTGCAGGCTGGGTCACGACAGGCGTCATCGTTGAATTATTATTGTTGCCCATGACAGATTGTACGATTTGCTGGAGGGTATTCAGTTGCGGCTGCTGCAGCTTGAATTGAGCCTCGAACCGATTCTCAAATTGAGTCTGACGAGCCTCCGCTTGCTGACGATGGAGCTTATTTTGACATTGCTGTATTTCAAGCATTTGCAGCATATGTTGCATCGGGTCGCCGGAAGGTCCGGCTACGGTAGGCATCATTCCCGTTGGGTTGACAAAATGCTCGGGTCTAGAAGCACTCGAGCCGCTGGAAGCGCTCGTTTCGTCCTCCGCCCGAGCTCCCGCAACTACAGGAAAAAAGAAAAGGCAACTGTCGTTAGTTTCAGAAATGTCCAGGGTTCAGCGTATGGAACAACTCATCTCATCGACACGAGGTCAACGGTTTTGAGACTAGAACTCGACACTGGAGGCCAAGGACGTAAAGCCGTGCTATGATACCATTATGTCATGCCCCGATTATGTCGAATCGATAGTCGTCCCCGGGCGTGATGCCGTACGAACCTAGCTTGCGATCGCACAAGGCATAGTCATAAGGTAATCCGAGACACGAGATCTAAGAGAGTATGCAGACAAATTGAATCACACATTAAGTAAAGGAAACTTTGATTTTTATTGATTATGAACATCTTTTACATACTCCAGTACAAGACTCATGCCACGCGGGCTACAACAAGACTTGATTACAAAAGAGTGTCGATGAGATAGCCGTTCCATACATTGCACACATCCCTCAAATACAAGAAAGTACTCCAGTGACCTGGATGGAAGGGACGCTGAGTCATCTTTCTTGGACTGTCGAGAGCCTTCAAAAGTAGAGTCACAGGAAAAGTCTTCGACGTACGGCCGAAGATTCAAAAGTCACGAACGTCGTCGAGCTAGTTAGTGCGTCCTTCCTGGTTCACGGGACCTGCAAAGAGCGAGGATCAGTACGAACACATGTACTGGCGAATGGGTAATTAAATCCAAGCTCTGTATTTGATGCAAGAAGTTTTATAAATATGTTAGCTAGCCTTTTTCGTGATCTTTCTAACCATCCTGATCAATTGCATGTCAACATGTTTTCAGGCAAGCATATAAAATTGTATAACATTAAGCAACTATCGTATCCATCCCGTGTCCCGTGCATTTGTTAAGCAGTGAAAGGGTGTGAAGGCCACTGGCAATGTCAAGCCATCGCGGACTATAGTTGGGTTAGACGGCGACCCTTTCGCGTCGGGTAGCGAGCCCTGTGCGAAAGTTCCCACCTAACTCGCATCGATGAAAGGCTGGCGCTTGCTACACTCGTTTCTTCTAGGCCGAATCGGTCCCTTGGCCTAGGCAACCGTTCGAGAAAACTTTACCTTGTCGACAAGTTGTCCAATGACCGTTTTCTTTTGACCTTAGTCGATTTGCTTACTTAGCCATATCGTTGCGATAAACGTTAATCGATTCATTCATTGTTTTGCATAGGCTAAGTGAATTTGCATAAGAAAACACGTTTTCTATTTTCAATACCGGCCGTTTGATGGCAAGTGTTTTGTGAAGAATCGTGCCACAATTTCTTTGATTCTACACTATTATGACAAGCATTCATTTTACTTCAATTATTGAGTTTTTGAAGTAGAGGGACGAGACGAAGGAGGTCAGCCACTCGCCTTAGGCTTGCTTCAAGCGAGCGACCGGTTGGCTGTGTTGACGTCGCCTACGCGATCACCTGCAATCGCATAAGCAACTGATTAGAACACTGTATAATTCAAGGATATTCGATATGAATGCGAAGCTCGAAAATGCGTCACGAAAACCCATCGAAAACATTCACGAAAAATGCATTCACGAAAACCAAAGCCAAAGCCAAATCAAGTATGGCATGAAAACCAGAGCAACAGGAGGTCTCTCCCGACTCAGCCATAGAGCCAATCCTTGAGGCACAACCCGCTGAATATGGGACTTGGTTCCAAAGAAGCCATTCCATATTGTGGAATGGATCTTAATTCAACCGTTCCCGTTCGATCGACTCGACCGATTCTGACCTATCGGTCCCGACCGAATCGATAGCGACAGTGTTCCTTTCTCGCGCACCCCGTAGACGAAAACGGGGCACGATGTTGGGACGGGGCACTACAAAAGCTGTCAAGACCTGGGAGTTATTACTAAAATCCAACAGTCAATCCTAGGTCAAGCAATCCTAGGTATCTCGATCACAAGCAAATATACAAAGCACAAGAAGCATGATCCTCAGACATAAAATTGTAAAGTGTCGCAAACTATATATACATGGATGATCATGAAGCTAGTAATACAAAATAGAAAACTAGCAAGAGTAATAATCATACATGATTAGCTCTAGCTATAGTATAGAATAACATAAATCAAGTCCAGGCCCATAGGCTAAATGTTAAGATCCAAAACACGAGCTAAACACGTGCTCGTAGGCTAAATGTCACAAAATAATAATGTACATAACTAGTAGGAGAACAAAATATAAATCCCACTAAGGTACTCTGGTGCTCCGGGTGGTCACTGTCGAGTAGATGGTACAAAAGATCCTTTGGACACCTCTATCAGATCTGGCCAAACAAAACCAGTAGGGTCAGACCCTCAATAGCAAGTACAATAAAGAAAGCCAAACTATAAGGTAAAACCAGCAATAGCTAACATAACAATAGATAGAGACAAAAATAAGTAAATGCGTATCGAGACTCGTGCACTACCATTGCCTCTCGATAATAGAAAAGACTGTAAGTAGAGCAAAATGGAGCATAAGTAAACAATATGTGACATAATATAAACTATGGACGTAAAATAAACGAAAGCATGTGAACATGTAAGATAAACTGAACATGTGAGCATATAAAGTAGCCGGGTCATGTAAGCATATAAGGTAAGCAGGACATGTAAGCATGTACAACATAGGGATCATGCATTGTATGTGAGTAATAAATAGGACGACAAATGACAAGATGACTTAGGAACTATTCTGGAACCAAACTACAACCCGTAAACCAAGTAAGGACCAGAGTTGTAACCCTTCTCTTGAACAGAACTTAATCGCTAATCATTTATCGGCAAAAGTAAAGCATAAATAATGATGTACTAAAATAAGGAAATCCGGACACTGCGTAGACAAGACTAGACTGGACTAGACTCCGTATAATAATCAGACCAAAAAAAATGAGTACGGCTTTATATATTCGCTAACTAGGGTTATCATAATCCTAATTACTAACATATGTAAGTTTTGAGAAATCCAATTCAGTTACCTGCCCTGCAGACTACCCGACTTATCCAGGCCAAAAGAAAGTAATGGTGGATACATCGTCCAAAAGACAAATATATCCTAAGATATAGTAGTGGGTACATCGCCCAGGAGACAAATGTACCCTAATTATAGGTATAGAGAGGATAGATCGCCCAAGAGACAAATATATCCTAAGTGTATGTGAAACACTCGACGGTGTGCTGGAAGTGTGCTCATCATGCCAGATAGCTACAAGTCCATTCATGTGGGGGCCAGAATAAAGGGCTTGCAGGCAACTGGCAAAATCTTTCCTCCCAATGCATCTAGGTAATCAAGCTAGTTGTTTAGTCCTTAGCATTTTCTTGCTGGATTTTAGGTATGGCATTCCGCAGAATCCATCCTACATATTATATACAAGACTAGACAATACAAGAAAGTGCACTATAACAAGCCACAACAGGAAAATATAGTAAGCTGGAAGTAAGAGTGCACTAGGATGATCCACTATAAATAGATCGGGAGTGTGCCATGATAGATCACTATCATGTAAATCTAGATAATACAAAAATCGGGGGTGTGCCATGACAGGCCACTATCATGTTTGCAAAGAAAAGACATGTAACAAGAGTGCACCACGACGGGTCACTATCAAGTAAATACTGGACATGGCATAGATTGTAGAGTACAAAAAATCTAGAAAGGCATGGCAATACATAGTAAGTATAGGGCATAGAACAACATATACACATGTGATGGTGTCAAGTGTATATAGGGTGTACAATCATTCTCTAACTATACAAGATCATTTAATCATGTTAAGAATTCGTTACAGTCGAAAAAATTATCAAAAATGGACAAAAAGGGGCAAAAGGACAAAAACAGCCAAAATCGGTATACCGACGATATACTGTAGTATACTGGTGGTATTCTGGTTAAAGTTTCTGGGGTATAAAATCGGTATTCCATATTCCATCGATATACACCGGTATATCTTTCCGAGACAACGAAGAAAGTCTAAAATTTTGCCAAAACTTATTTCGGCCATAAAAACATTATTTTAAATCAAAATTTAGATTTGTAAAGTCAAAATCGTATAGAATTGAATAATATACAACATAGAAGTATTAGTTTTCACAAATTCAAAGATTTGATAGATTAATACCTCAAAATACTCTAAAAATAGGTTCTCAGAAAACTAAAACGGGTTTCAATTTTCACCAAACTCAAAGTCTGTGGGATATAAGCTAGGTGAGAGCCTCATATAACATATGTGACCAAGATCCATGATGGTAACACCCGTATCTCTTCCGATACCGAGTTTTCCTACTAAGTCAATATTGGGTTTTAACAGAAAATTAAAACCTAGATTAAACCAAATTCAGAAACATGTATAACTAAAAGTCATAAGCGAAACATATTTAACAAAACAAGTTTTGGAATAAAATGAGCTATCCATACCAAAGAAAACAAAAGAACAATAATTAAGGTTGTTCAGTAATTCGATAAGATGTACTTGCCTAAGTTAACCTCCAAGCCTAATCTTGAAATCTACTACCGAGAGGGGTACGAAACCACACTCTAGGCCTCAAGACCAAGCTTTCCTAAGCTTAAGGAAGAGGAATAAAAGATAAGAGGAATGGAAGAAAGAATGAAAAGAGAAAGAAGAGAGAAAGTGAAAGGGTATATATAGAAGAGAAAATTAATCATGACCGTTGGATCACGATCCGCGTCACGATCTAAATCGATCCTAACCATTCAAAAGAAAATCAAGTATCCAATGGATAATAGGATGCATCTACACTATTAATAAAAATAACTAAATACTATTCACAAAAATATCTAAATACTATTTATCAAAATATCTAAAATACTATTCACGAAACTATCAAAAATACTATTCATGAAAATATCAAAAAATAGAAAATATCTAAAAGTGGAAAATATTCCCCGGACGGTATACCGTCAGTACACTGACGGTATGTTGGTCAAGGAGAAAATCAATAATTTAGGAAAATTTTAAAGCGTTCCGAAAACCAAAAATATGAAATATAGTATAAAAATATGTATCCGTATATAAATACCGATACTGTGAGATGAGTCTCACACATATATATTTTTGCATGCCATGTCGGACACACTCCGACATTTTATCCCAAAACCACGGACACGTGTCCGATACAAGACCCAACCCAAAACCTAACCCTAACCTAGCAACCGACCTCAGCTCCTCCCCAGCAACCCCGTATCTCCGATCACTGCCCCGTCTCTACCATACTTCGTCGAACTTTCGGACCACCCACACTGACCACAACCACCTGTAAGCCCCCAAAATTTTTGGGATTTATTTTCGAATCTTCTAAATAATTTATTCTCGATAATTTATTTTATTTAATTAATTTTGATCATTAAATGCTCTTTACCGTGACTTGGATTTCTAGAGCATCAGGGATGCCAGTCTCTGAAAACTTTTTTCTCGAAGTTTGTAGTAGACGGGATTATCTTCGTTTTGATATATCATGTCCCACTTAAACTCGTTCCCTTGTGCTCTTTTGCATCGCGCAACTTCGGGTCAATTTAGACCATTTGATCGATTAAATAATTATTAATTGATTTTCCACTTTTATCTTTGATCATCGTTTGCACGTTGCCGTGACTTTTAATTTGGGAGCACAAGACCAGTCATTTTCCCAGAACCAACTTCTCATGAATGATCTACTCGAGACGCTCTACACCCATAACCTTCGTGTCCCACTCAGATACTCTATTTTGTGCTTCATTTGCTTCGCACAACTTTTGGGTAAATTTAGGCCAATTAATTATCTACCGTAAAACCTGATTTAACTTCCAATTTAATTTCGAGACCCGACATCGATCCAACCTGTCAACCCCAAAGTATGGACCTGGTTCACATGAAGCCTACTACCTACATGATACTTGTGTCCCATTTAATTGAGCCTCCGTATGCCACTTATTTACCCGTGTCCATAAATAATTAAATTAATCTATTTATTTCACCCAAGCCCGATTTTGACTCGACCCGGCTCGACCGAACCCGAACCCAAGCTCCATGTTGCCCCCTCGTGACTACCCAAACACTCCACTGATATTTCTTATTTTTCCCCTACTCAAAAATATCTCTCTGGTATATAAATATCTCTATTTCTCTCTCTTTTATATATGTATATATATATACATATATAATAAAATATATATAAATATTCTCACCCTCTCTTCTCTCTCTACTTCTATTCCTATCACACCAGCACACCCCCTTGTACCCGAACAGCCCCCCCATCCCTATCTCTCTCTCCCTATTTCTATTTAATAACTAATTAATTCTCTCTCTCTCTTTTCTAAAGATTACTACACTACACTCCCCCTCTTTTGTTCACAGCCGACCCCCCTCTTCATCAACAACCACCACCACCACAACAGTTCCTCCTCCTCCTCCCTGGCCGAGCGCCACCACTGCAACCACACTCCTTCGACCTTTCTCCTCTCCTTCTCCTTCTTTATCACCATAGCCCACAAACACCACCACCATTTGCCAACACCACCATCACCATTAATCATCATCACCTCCACGTACCACCACCCCCGCCGTGGCCGTGCCGCTTGCCGTCGTGCCCCGCTGCACCCCCGTCACTGCCACCTGGATGCGCCGCCGCGCGCACAGCGCAGCAGCATACAACAGCAGCTGCAGCGGCAATATATGCACAGGCGCGCGCGCTGCCGCCGCCACCGGCGCCGTCGCGGTCACCGTCGTCGCCGGCGAGACCCCCCCTCGGTCAGGCACACACCCCAGACAGGCCCTATGGCCACCGCCGTCCTCTCCGATGCGTTATATAGCCGATTCGTGCGTTTGGCACGGGTTCCCGTCGTGACGTGCTCGGGATGGGTCCGAAAATGGCGTTCCATCGCAGCCACTTTGCGCACATTTTTCAAGAAATCTGACCATTGGATCGATGATTTCTTCGCTCCGTCACAATATTGGTATATCCATCTTCACTCCCCTCAGAAATGGCGTTCCGTCGCAGCCACTTCGCACACATTTTTTGAGAAATCCGACCGTTGGATCGGCAATTTCTTCGCTCCGTCACAATCTTGGTATACCCATCTTCACTCTCCTCAATTTTCGTCCGTTAATTTTATCGTTTGATACATCATAACCGGCCACCAAGTTGACCGTTTAAATTGTGTTATTTTTGGACAGTTTTGCGGAGCCAACTTCGTCGGTTCGTATCTCCTCTATCACAGCTCCGTCTAGCATGCCACTGGTTCCTATGCGAAGCGGTTATAACCCTCTTCCTACCCCTCTAGTTTCGTTTCATTGTGAGCACGTTTGATTGGTTGAATTCGACGCCAAAGTTGGACGTCTGAATTTCTAATTTCCAAGTTATAAAATTCTATTTTTAAACCCGGGACTACGAATTCAATTTCTGACCCTACCAGTAGACTCGTGGTGTCGTTCTGGCACGTTTTCATATAAAGTTTGTTAGATTTGGAGAACGTGGACCCTGACACGCATTTTGGTGCAAAACGGGCTCCATAGTCCGGGTCAACAGGATTTTTTGACGCCGGCTCACCAGAATCCAATTTTGGATATACCGTTGAGTTCGTATCGTCAGTCTGGACTCGTTGACATATAATTTGCTAGGTTTTAGTGGACATTGGTTCCGGCACGCATTTCGATGCAAGTCGGATGCCAATATCCGGGTTAACGGGTCATTTTGAGATCGACTCATCAAAATACAATTCTGGATATATCGTTGGGTTCGTATCGTCATTCTGGACTCGTTGACATATAATTTGCTGAGTTTTGAGGAGATTGGCTCCGACACGCTTTTCCGTACAAATCGAAATTTTAATGTCCTGGTCAACGAACGAATTTGAGATCGGGTCAACGGAATTCAATTCTGGACATACCGTTGAGTTCGTATCGTCATTCTGGATTCGTGGACATATAATTTGTTAGATTTAGTGGACTAGTATTCTTGCACATTTTTTGGTGCAAAGCGGATCCGACACGGACACCGTTTTGACCCGAAATTATCTTTTTGCCCCTGTGTCCAAATTGGACTTATGGATAGGCTATCCTAGCTGATTTGACCATTCTGGACACGTTGGTGATATTTGTTTTATCGTCAGACAATATTTGTAGATATTTCTCTGTGTATTACCTTTTATTATAATTAATTCTTATTTAGTTCGTATTTTGGAATTAGTACAACGAAATTGAGATCAGTCGATTCCAGTGATCTCACATCGCTGAAATTGGCAAGATGATCATGTGGATCACTGTGATAAGATTATTAACCTTACTATTGATTATCTTATCTCAATTTGCGTGTCGTAGGTTTTGATGTACGTATAACGAGGTACAACTTGATATTTTAATTCTTAAATTAGAGTGATCCTGTTTGACCAATATATATGGTATCTTGGTAGGTAAATATTAGGAATAGTATGCTTAGGCTAGTTTTGACCTCGATTGACCAAGTTTGACTGCTTTGACCAAAAGTCAACTATCAGTCAATACTTGGCCTAGAAATATCTAGAACTTGACCAGAGTTGACCAGTTGACCAAAAGTCAACTGTTAGTCAACATTAGCCTAGTTTAACCTAGAGTTGACCAGAGTCGACTAGAGTTGACTAGTTGACCAAAAGTCAACTGTAAGTCAACCCTTGACCCAGTTTGACCTAGTTTGACTTGGTTTGACTTCTTGTGACCTAGTGTGACTCAGTGTGACCTAATTTGACTTAGTTGACTGAGACTGACCTAGATTACATAGCTTATACTATAGAATCAAGCCTAACACTGTTGAACCCTAATTAGCTTATATATATATATATCTTATCTTTAGGTCTGTGGCATCACTCTGAGCATCGACCCCATTTGACAGCTCAGGACCGCAGGCGAGTACATTCACTGATAGTTTTCATTGTCTTGATATCTGCTATATCCTATTCAGTTGTAGTGTCTTACTCGATTTCCAGTCACGATAGTTCACAGACTAGTATACGTTGGATCATGACATGAGATGTTGTTCCTGGATTTTCTTGGTATATATGTACATTTCCTGTCTTGTTCCATGTACTTGTATAGACACCGATTCCTGAGAGGGAGTAGCTATCCTCTTAGGGAATCCCGTGTCATGACGTGTCATGTCCAGGTCCATTATACTATTCGAGGATGGAGAATTATTAGGGGTTATGTGATCAAAGCCACCCCGTCCCTATATTCTTATGCTTGTGCCACTCTCACCTCACATAGGGTGTAGCAGATTCCTCCGTGTGCTTGTTATCCAGGTTGGCCGGCATGACCCTTTTCAGAGATTTTTAAGGCACATTTTATATTTACTTTATCTTATCTTATATCCTGCTCTATTTTACATTCAGTACTTTCTCACCATGCTATGATATTCAGTTACTCACATGTTCTACATGCCTTTATGTTGTACCTTGATTGGAGACTAAGTTCTGCTCGGGAGAAGGGTTACAACTCCGGTCCTTGTTTGGTTTAAGGGTTGTAACTCAGCTTCCAAATGGTTCCCAAGTCATCCTATATATTTGTCTTGTATTTTATGATACTGTCTCTTATAGAATTTGTCAATTCATATGGAACTGCTGTTAGTGTTTGTACTTGCTCATTTTTCTGACAGGATACCGTTGATAATATTTTAGAAGTTGTTATACCATTATTGGACTTCATGATGTTGCTAGCTAAGGTGGATCTTACTATTTCTTCTATGTGACTTGTCTGGTAGTTATCCTTAGTTTGTCTTGTTCTTCCTTCTTTATTTTCCTGTCTTATGATTCCTTCTAGTAGTTTTTAGTTGTTCTTGTGCCTTAGTTATCTTTCCTGTCTTATCTTCTTTAGATGTTGGGTTGTGACTGAGTACATTTGTAGTTCATTGACCTTCTAGGTATTGTGTATATTTATTGGGTACTAGATAGCGTTCTACCGCCGATACTGCGGCATAGGCTGGGCGTGGCCCACGTATTCGTATCCGTATATCTGGGTGTGGATCGTGACACATTTTTAGTGGCGGCCCATGCAGGTCAGTCTTTGCAATTAATGCAAAGTCGTGGTAGTACTTGAGCCTTTCTGTACTACTGCGAGCCTGCCCTAGTATTAAGGTTGAGTCATAGAATATTTTAGGAAATTGGTACTCAGTCACATATTAGGAACTCTTGGTAGATTCCAGGGATGACCCCTGGGAATCTTATTTCGAAACTTTTCCCATTTGTTCCTGTCCGTCCTGATTTATGAAACATCTGTCCGTTATCAACTTTATTCCTTTTTGGGATGAGTTGTGGATCCCAGAGGGGAGGTATAAGTTGGACTTATATATCTTCTAGGTTGAGACGAGAATATGATTTGCCAGTCTCGTATCAGGTTGAGATCGTTTTAGATTATATTCCAATGATTTCCTTTTATCTTGACCTAGATAGTACCTTTGGACATCTCCTGAGAATTTTCTTCTAAACCCTACCTCGGGATCTGTTTCCGCTAGTTCCATATACTTATCCTAGATTTGTTGTTGAAAATTTTGAATTCTTGATGTTCGTTGTTGACTTCAATTTTGATTTTGTTGAAGATAAGTTTCTCTGGATTGAGTTAAGATATTCTGATAAACATATTTGATGAGGACGATGGGAACGGTAAATGTCTACTTTATTCATGGGGTTTAGAATTTATCGCAGCCATATTAGCTAGCATGACAGGGACATGGAGCCTGATTTTGGATATACTATCCTAGTTATGGAATTTAGATTCTCTTGCAGCCATACCAGTTGGCGTGGTAAGGAATCTAGATGACATGATTATAGGGTGTATACCTTAGTTATGGACTCTATCATTTATTGCAGACATTCTTACTGGCGTGGCGTAAATTCTGGCAGCATGGTTTTGGATAGATGTGTATGGTTATCAGGTCGTATCTTAAATTAATTCACTTCTTTTGCCCAAATGATGAGGACAATTCATACCCTTATTTCTCGACTTATCATTCATTTCTTTTCTCATCGTATGATGATTTCCTCATCTTGCCATCATTTCCTTTGACTTGTTTAGCTATGTCTTGATTACACCAATCACCTATCTCATATCTATATCTGTCATCTACACTTGAAAACTCTAAAAATTTTGAAATTTTTATATCTCAATTATTTCTTAAATTTTGATACTGTTAAGATTTTGATTTCCTTCTGTCTATGACCAATCAATTTTGGTCGTCTTGTTTATCGCGCCAAAGAGTCTTGGTTGCTGACTAGACTCTAGATGACTTTAAATTCCTTTGTGACTTGGATTTTCATCCTTGGATGCTCGTGCCCAGCCTTCATTGATCTTATTCTCCATCTTGTCCAAATTCTGATTTACTCGAAGGTTGATCAACTTAGATCGTATTGAGACAAATTTCTTTATCGTGGTTGGATTTCAATGCTATTAACCCTCGTGCATTGACTTCCGATTTTGATCATGTTTGGATTTTGGACACTCGTGTCTAAACTCTTTTCGACCTTGATTTCATTTCCTGATTACATCCAAATTCTTTGTGATTAGTCGTGCCTAGATGATTTGGCATGACTAAGACAACTTGGAATTTCTTTGACCGTGATTTTAACGATCATAATTATACATTTTATCTTGCCTCAAACTCGTGCCTAAAATTTTGACTTTCAATCACGACTAACTAGTGTGACTAGAAAATTATTCGTATTAAATTGTGCTTTTAAGACCTTGATTTTGAATTCATGATTTATCGTCTTTCACAACTGAACTTGGACCTTGATCGTGCTTATGTGACCTATAATCTGATTTCTATCAAATCTATCTCTCAATCGTGCTATACTCAAATTTTTCTCTCCATTTGCTTCTCTTAGCCCTGTTTTAGATCATGACTATCCGACTTTGATTTTCATGATCTTGATAATCTTAACCCTCAAATCGTGCTAAAAATCTTGAACCCTAATCGACTGTGTCGAAATAGATCTCCTTCGTACTTGAATTTTGATTCTTTAGTCACTCGTGCTCAGATTTTATACCTAATCATGACTAGGTTTGCAATTTTCGTCGCACTACTCTACTTCGTGTCTAAGTGGTTAATCATTACAAAATTCTTGAACGTGTCTGGGTCGTGATTTTACTCATGACCAGGTGGTTAAATTCTCGATCACTGTTTATGCTAAGTATTGTTATTCCTAACAATGCCCAATCACGTCATTTTCATCTTGATCGTGCCTATGTATAACCCTAAATCTAATTTCATCGAGCTGAAATCCTGTTAATCAATTTTTGACTTGATTGTAATCGGACGAAGCTCAAGTTTTGATTTCGTTGTCGTACCTCTATCGTGCCAAGTGAACTTAGACTATTTCCAATTTTAATCACGTTCGAACTTGGATCGTATTTCATGATTTTATTAATCATACTCCTTAATCCTTGATCGGGCCTATAAGACCTTGACTTCGATTTTTGTTTGTGTCTGAAATTTTATCTCAACCATGCAAACCTTGTTTTGGTCATGCTTAGTTTTTCATCCTGATCGGGCCTGCGCGACTTTCGGGTTGATTTCCATCAACCTAAGTCCTATGGATCACCCCGTACTTGAACTTCATGTATATCTTCGATTCCCCTAATCATCTCTAAAATCGTACCCCAATGACTTGACTTATTTCTGAATCATGCACATATGGTTTTGTTCCTATCATGATTCTATCGTACCAAAATCCCTCATCGTGTCTGAACAATTTTGAATTAATTTTCTTGATCGTGCAAAACTCGTCATTCTTGGATCGTGCCTAAAATATTGCTTAAATCTTCTATCATGTTTTAATCCTACTACCAACCTTTAATTTCGAAGGCAAAATTTTTATAAGGTGGGTAGGATGTAAGCCCCCTGAATTTTCGGGATTTATTTTCAAATCTTCTAAATAATTTATGCTCGATAATTCATTTTATTTAATTAATTTTGATCATTAAATGCTCTTTATCGTGACTTGGATTTCTAGAGCATCAGGGATGCCAGTCTCTGGAAACTTTCTTCTCGAAGTTTGTAGTAGACGAGATTATCTTCGTTTTGATATATCATGTCCCTCTTAAACTCGTTCTCTTGTGCTCTTTTGTATCGCGCAACTTCGGGTCAATTTAGACCATTTGATCGATTAAATAATTATTAATTGATTTTCCACTTTTATCTTTGATCATCGTTTGCACGTTGCCGTGACTTTTAATTTGGGAGAACAAGACCAGTCGTTTTCCTAGAACCAACTTCTCATGAATGATCTACTCGAGACGCTCTACACCCATGACCTTCGTGTCCCACTCAGACACTTCATTTTGTGCTTCATTTGCTTCGCACAACTTTCGGGTCAATTTAGGCCAATTAATTATCTACCGTAAAACCTGATTTAACTTCCAATTTAATTTTGAGACTCGATATCGATCCAACCTGTCAACCCCAAAGTATGGACCTGGCCCACATGAAGCCTACTACCCACATGATACTTGTGTCCCATTTAATTGAGCCCCCGCATGCTACTTATTTACCCGTGTCCATAATTGATTAAATTAATCTATTTATTTCACCCAAGCCCGATTTTGACCCGACCCGGCTCGACCGAACCCGAACCCAAGCTCCATGCTGCCCCCTCCTGACTACCCAAACACTCCACTGATATTTCTCATTTTTCCCCTACTCAAAAATATCTCTCTTATATATAAATATCTCTATTTCTCTCTCTTTTATATATGTATATATATATATATATATATATATATATATATATATATATATATATATATATATATATATATACATATATAATAAAATATATATATATATATATATATATAAAATATATATATATATATATATATATATATATATATATATATATATATATATATACACATATATAATAAAATATATATAAATATTCTCACCCTCTCTCCTCTTTCGACTTCTATTCCTATCACACCAGCACACCCCCTTGTACCCGAGCAGCCCCCCATCCCTATCTCTCTCTCTCTCTATTTCTATTTAATAACTAATTAATTCTCTCTCTCTTTCCTAAAGATTACTACACTACACTCCCCCTCTTTTGTTCACAGCCGACCCCCCTCTTCATCAACAACCACCACCACCACAATAGTTCCTCCTCCTCCTCCCTGGCCGAGCGCCACTACTGCAACAACACTCCTCCGGCCTTCCTCCTCTCCTTCTCCTTCTTCATCACCATAGCCCACAACCACCACCACCATTAGCCAACACCACCATCACCATTAATCATCATCACCTCCACGCACCACCACCCCCGCCGTGGCTGCGCCGCTCGCCGCCGTGCCCCGCTGTACCACCGCCGCTGCCACCTGGATGCGTCGTCGCGCGCATAGCGCAACAGCATACAATAGCAGCTGCAGCGGCAACATATGCACAGGCGTGCGCGCTGCCACCGGTGCCGCCGCGGTCGCCGTCGCCGCCGGCGAGACCCTCCCTCGGTCGGGCGCACACCCCATGCAGGCCCCATGGCCACCGCCGTCCTCCCCTACGTGTTACATAGCCGATTCGTGCGTTTGGCACGGGTTCTCGTCGTGACGTGCTCGGGATGGGTCCGGAAATGGCGTTCCGTCGCAGCGACTTCGTGCACATTTTTCGAGAAATCCGACCGTTGGATCGGCGATTTCTTCGCTCTGTCACAATCTCGATATATTCATCTTCACTCCCCTCAATTTTCGTCCGTTAATTTTATCGTTTGATACATCAAAATCGGCCACCAAGTTGACCGTTTAAATTGTGTTATTTTTGGACAGTTTTACGGAGCCAACTTCGTCGGTTCGTATCTCCTCCATCGCAGCTCCGTCTGGCGTACCACTGGTTCCAATGCGAAGCTGGTATAACCCTCTTCCTACCCCTCTAGTTTCGTTTCATTGTTGGCACGTTTGGTTGGTTGAATTCGACGCCAAAGTTGGCCGTCCGAATTCCTAATTTCTAAGTTGTAAAATTCTATTTTTGAACCCGGGACTCCGGATTCAATTTCTGACACCACCAGTAGACTCATGGCGTCGTTTTGGCACATTTTTATATAAAGTTTGTTAGATTTGAAGGACGTGGGCCCAGGCACGTATTTCGGTGCAAAACGGGTCCCACAGTCCGGGTCAACGGGACTTTTTGACGTCGGCTCATCGGAATCCAATTTCGGATATACCGTTGAGTTCGTATCGTCATTCTGGACTCATTGACAAATAATTTTCTAGGTTTTAGTGGACATTGGTTCCGGCACGTATTTCGGTGCAAGTCGGATACCAATATCCGGGTTAACGGGTCATTTTGAGATCGGCTCATCGGAATCCAATTCTGGATATACTGTTGGGTTCGTATCGTCATTCTGGACTCGTTGACATATAATTTGCTGAGTTTTGAGGACATTGGCTCCGACACGCTTTTCCGTGCAAATCAGAATTTTAATGTCCTGGTCAACGGACCAATTTGAGATCGGGTCAACGGAATTCAATTCTGGACATACCATTGAGTTCGTATCGTCATTCTGGATTCGTAGACATATAATTTGTTAGGTTTAGTGGACTAGTATTCTTGCACGTTTTTTGGTGCAAAACGGGTCCGACATGGACACCGTTTTGACCTGAAATTATCTTTTTGCTCCTGTGTCCAAATTGGACTTATGGATAGGCTATCCTAGCTGATTTGACCATTCTGGACACGTTGATGATGTTTGTTTTATCGTCCGACAATATTTGTAGATATTTCTCTGTGGATAGGCTATCCTAGCTGATTTGATAGGCTATCCTAGCTGATTTGACCATTCTGGACACATTCTGGACACGTTGGTGATGTTTATTTTATCGTCCGATAATATTTGTTTTATCTTTTTGTCCCTGTGTCCAAATTGGACTTATGGATAGGCTATCCTAGCTGATTTGACTGCTTTGACCAAAAGTCAACTATCAGTCAACACTTAGCCTAGAAATATCTAGAACTTGACCAGAGTTGACCAGTTGACCAAAAGTCAACTGTTAGTCAACATTAGCCTAGTTTGACCTAGAGTTGACCAGAGTTGACTACAGTTGACCAGTTGACCAAAAGTTAACTGTAAGTCAATACTTGACCCAGTTTGACCTAGTTTGACTTGGTTTGACTTCTTGTGACCTAGTGTGACTCAGTGTGACCTAGTTTGACTTAGTTGACTGAGACTGACCTAGATTACGTAGCTTATACTATAGAATCAAGCCTAACACTGTTGAATCCTAATTAGCTTATTTATATCTTATCTTTAGGTCTGTGGCATCACTCTGAGCATCGACCCCATTTGACAGCTCAGGACCGCAGGCGAGTACATTCACTGATAGTTTTTATTGTCTTGATATCTGCTATATCCGATTCAGTTGTAGTATCTTACTCCATTTCCAGTCACGATAGCTCACGGACTAGTATACGTTGGATCATGACATGAGATGTTATTCCTAGATTTTCTTGGTATATATGTACATTTCCTGTCTTGTTCCCTGTACTTGTATAGACACCGATTCCTAAGAGAGAGTAGCTATCCTCTTAGAGAATCCCGTGTCATGACGTGTCATATCCAGGTCTATTATACTATTCGGGGATGGAGAATTATTAGGGGTTATGTGATCAAAGCCACCCTGTCACTATATTCTTATGCTTGCGCCACTCTCACCTCACGTAGGGTGTAGCAGATTCTTCCGTGTGCTTGTTATCCAGGTTGGCCGGCATGACCCTTTCCAGATATTTTCTTGTGATTGTCGGGCCAAGTGGATAACCTGTCCTGTCACTTACCCAAAGCCGATCACATAATACTCTAATAATTCAAGGCACATTTTATATTTACTTTATCTTATCTTATATCCTGCTCTGTTCTACATTCAGTACTTTCTCACCATGCTATGATATTCAGTTACTCACACGTTCTACATGCCTTTATGTTGTACCTTGATTGGAGACTAAGTTCTGCTCGGGAGAAGGGTTACAACCCCGGTCCTTGTTTGGTTTAAGGGTTGTAACTCAGCTTCCGAATGGTTCCCAAGTCATCCTATATCTTTGTCTTGTATTTCATGATACTGTCTCTTATAGAATTTGTCAATTCATATGAAACTGTTGTTAGTGTTTGTACTTGCTCATTTTTCTGACAGGATACCGTTGATAATATTTTAGGAGTTGTTATACCATTATTGGACTTCATGATGTTGCTAGCTGAGGTGGATCTCACTATTTCTTCTATGTGAGTTGTCTGGTAGTTATCCTTAGTTTGTCTTGTTCTTCCTTCTTTATTTTTCTGTCTTATGATTCCTTCTAGTAGTTTCTAGTTGTTCTTGTGCCTTAGTTATCTTTCATGTCTTATCTTCTTTAGATGTTGGGTTGTGATTGAGTACATTTGTAGTTCATGGACCTTCTAGATATAGTGTATATTTATTGGGTACTAGACAGTGTTCTACCGTCGATACTGCGGCGTAGGCTGCGCGTGGCCCACGTATTCGTATCCGTATATCCGGGTGCGGGTCGTGACACCACCCGTACTGACCACCCGCCATCCTGGCCAGCCGCACACATGGAACCTTGACCACTGCGCCAATCCCGACCACGCCCTAACAGTACATGACCGTCACCATTCCAGAACCCAAGCCCGGCCCTATCTCTACCAGTTTCGAACCCAAACACCCGTCGTGATCACCTGTGTCCCACGACAACCATCACGCCTCCAAGCTTTCCACTGCCACTTTCGACCACCCAACCACAACCGCCCCCATTATCATCACCACACCAAAAACCAACATCACAATACCACCACCAAAAGAAAAAGAGGAAAGACAAAACCCTAAACTTCGCACGACCAACGTGACCAAGTCCTTACCGGCGACGATCGACTCCCGGAGTCGACTCCCCAACCCATCTCGACACTATCGCTGCCGTGCAGCACTCTGGCGCCGTCCAGGACCCCCAGCACCCGAGCCCCCAGCTTCTGGCAACTCTCTGCCTTACCTCCACTACTGTAGGGCCGTCGTCGCATCCTGGGACCGCTCCACCGGGCTCGTGCTAGCACCAATAGGTGCCACGGTAGCCCAGATCTCGAGCGCTGCTACGCCGAGTTCCTCACCTCGCATCGACCGCCAATCTAGCTGGTAAAGCTCGTCTTTCTCTTTTCTTTGCAAAAGAGGAATGCTCTCTTCCACTGCTCCTCTTTCACCTCTACTCCTCTAATGAGTTCTCTCCTCTTATTCTCGTTTCACTCAGATTTTCTTCTCCTGGAGAAGAAGTGCCAACTCTTATGATTTTTTTTCTCACACTCTGTTTGACTCTTGCTTTCTCTCTTCAGTTTTTCTCTCTCATGGAAATCGAGGAGAACCGCAGCAATCAATATTGGTTGCTCTCATTATTAGGGTTTAATATTTTTATTATATTTATGTTGAACGAAGAGAACACTTGAAGTCCATGAACTTTGGTTATTTTTAAGTATATTATAAAAATTAGTGCTATAAGGATGTATCAATATGTATCAGTTGGTATAAATACATATGTATAATATTATATGAGGACTATTACTAAGTATTATTACCAGTATTATTATTTTCATCATTATTACTATTATTATTATTAATATATTATAAAAATTAGTGCTATTATTATTATTATTATTATTATTATTATTTTATTATTATTATTATTATTTTCATCATTATTATTTTTATTATTATTATTATTATTATTATTATTATTATTATTATTATTATTATTATTATTATTTATGTTATTATATCAGTGTATATATTAGTATGTATATATGTATAGTGTATATACATTTATATATAAATGCAGTATAATACTGCTATTATTATTTATTTTATTTTGTTAATTAATATTATTGGTAACCATTAGTTTTACTATTCATAAAATTGTTATTTATTATTAATATATGTATATATCTAATATATATTATTGTATTATTTGTATCTTAAAAAATAGTTTAACTTAGAAAACTATTATTATAGTATTTCAAGCTACCTTTCAAATATAGCATTGGCCTAATATGTATTTTGATATAATTGAGTTTTAACCTAAAAATGATTTTCTAGAATTTATAACACTACAAAAAAAGTGACCTTTGGGGACAACAAAAAACCGTCTTAAAAACTGCAATTACCGTCCCAACAAATATTTGGGACGGCCTTTGGGACGGGAATGGCCGGTCCCATTAGGGTGGCGTGGCAAAAACTTTATGGACGGATATTGCCGTCCTAATTACTGTTAAAGGACGGTTAGGCAAAATGTCTCAAAAGTTTTCAAATTTATGCTTTTGTGTGACGGTTTATTAATTTGTCCCAAAAAACAAGTTTTTGTAACAGATATATTTCGTCCTAATAAATAAGGGACGAAATTTTAAAAAGTACTGTAATCGTGCGAAAAAACTTAATAATTGTTTAAATTATTATGGAATTACTAATTTCCTGTTTATATATAAAATATATAATTGAATTTTATATACAACAAAAATTCATACAGAACTATTTTATTTAATCGGAAATGCATATGGTAGCCGCAACATTAACAAAGCGTAGCCGCAACATTAACAAAACAATTTCTATAAAACATATTTAAAGGCAATATCCCATTGTTCACAAAACGAAATCCAAGTCTTACATCACTGTTCCCATCAAGTTTTACATCAGCAAGCATTCACTTAATTTACAAAATAAAATCTACGACTTTTTACACAAGTCCAAAACATATATATTTTATTTTCCACATCCATTGACAAACCGATCCACACATCCATAGCTGCCAGCAGCATTGGCTACCTGGAAACAAATGAATAAGCCAGAAATATGGTTAGTTATAAGTTAATTGGGACCTCAGATTCATGGAAAAATAATTTGCGACAGAGACTTACTTGAGTATATCAGGAAGGCGGAAAGCACCCACAAACATACTTGCAACTTGTGCTTTGAGCTCAGTGCTAAGCTCACTCTTCATCCTCTTGAGCTCTTACTTATGTCGAGCCTCTTGCTCAAGACGCTCAGCTTTAAGATCATTTTTCATTGTCTCAACCTCTTTTGTATGTCGAGCCTCTTGCTCATCACGCTCTCTTCTTAATGCCTCAGTCTCTTCTCGTAGTTTCTCCGCGTCTTTTCGCAGTTGCTCAATTTCAGCATTCGTTATTTTTTCAAGTTCTATCTGAGATGTTGAAGATCGACCACTTTGTCTTATACCCACTCCTCGGCCTAAAACTCGTCCGTGCCCATCTTGTCCAACCACTTCCGTGTAAACCTTATTCAATTGCTCCTCGTTGTCTCGTTCTTCCACGGGTAGCTCTTCAATCCGCCTTTCTAACATTTTCTATAACATGCAAGGAGATGTGTTACTTTTTGCTAATTTATAATTGACATTAAACCAAATATTTAGTATGACATATATTATAATACCTCTGTACCAGCCGCTCCGTCTTCTTCGTTATAACTGCCACCTTTGCCTCGAGTAGCTCTCCACATGTTGACAAGGTCGACAGGCTTGTTCTGAAGTGTTTGTACATGTTCCAAACATAAAAGTAAAACATTATACACTATCAACTAGAAAGACATGCTCTTTATTAAAAAGAACACAATACAAACCTTTCTCTTTATCTCTGGAAATGATCTTCTTCCTGTTCTAGGGAGGGCACAAAGATTGTTCTACCTGTTAACCAAAAAAAGGATCTTAAACTAGTGAACACATGAATACCTCTGTTGAACACATGAACCATTAACCATAAATACGTATCTTGAAATACCTCTGTTATGATACGGTCACAAGCTCCCATTCACTTCTCCATCTGAGTTTCAAATCCTTGAATTTGCAATTAGTTTCTTTGAGAGTAAGTTTACTGAAGTTGGAGAATATATCTAAATTTTGAGTTAGTATAGATATAACTCATAAAATAAAGAGAATACCTTCACAAAAATTTCAAATTATTTCATTGCAATTGGAGCTTAACTTCTTATTTATGCACATATCACAAAAAGTTGACCAATCGACCTTTCGAGCTGATCATTGTCGAAGAGTGCCTCTCCTAGTGCCCTTACAGTTTTCTTGACCGGACCTATGCCCACACTGCCTCCCATCAATAGCACCATAGGGAGAATGGGGGGGGGCGTCTATCTCCAGTTCATGTCTTAAATTATCCTTTTCCAACAAAAATTTATACTTTCTTGAGAGTACTACTTAGCAAGAGTAAGAATAGAAACTAATGAAAAAAGAAGCACAAACCTTGTTGAGGACTATGCAGCAAAAGGATGGCCTTAATGCCAAACCCCAATGGCTTTATATCTCTTTCTGAATCCAAATACAAGCATGAGACTCAATTTTTCTGGTGGCAACCTTAGTACCATCACCATCAAGATTTCTCTAGAAGTAAAATATCCTGGAATTGATATACTAAGATTATTAGAAATAGAAAAATAATTCGAGAAGACTATATAACCATAAGTCCCCCAAACTACCTTTACAGCAATCTGAACAATGTCATCTGAGAATATAACAAGAGTGTCTATAAGACATCCTCTTGTAAAAAAACTTCCATGCCTTCATTTACCTATTTTTCTCGCTTTTTTTAGGATGACACCTACACAAGACCGAGAAACAATGAAAGAACTAGCAGACCAGACCACTAATCTGCGTTGAAACATATAGTTTTTCTCCACAGAAATATATAGTAAAAGATTTTGAACACTCATAAAAACACAGAGGACACAATAAGATTACACACGATGGAGAAAGATTTGGGTCGATCTCTTACTATTAGTCTTGCCAAATATATAAACACATGGTCAAAGCAATGATAATATTTGCTCGGGAAGACTGGAGTAAGTACAAATAGTATTAAAAATGAATGACAAGAAAACAATCAAAAATTTGTTAGGGTGCCAAATATGTAAAACACATGGATAACTTTCAGTGAATACTCAATTTTCATGTTATCAATATTTAAACTAATGAAGCAATAAGAAGATGGTCTAACTCTTCAGTCGAGATGACGATAATGAACACATCCTAATAAAAATATTTGCTTCAATTATGGCTATTATCAACATAGCTACAATTATGTGTTTTCTACCGTCTTCCTCAAGGTAAATGAGGCAGGATGGCCACACAGATCACACCGTGCTGTCAACTTTGTCAACTCAAGTTAATTTACTGCGTTAGTATCATAGGTATAGTTGGGTGTCTTGAATCCTAAATTGGTCCCTAAACTGGTTCAATTCACAAAACCTTCAGGACCTTTGCAAAGGAACTTGAGTTTGACATAAGCTATTTTGAATGTATGTTGTACTTTTGTAACCATAACTAGTAGAGGAATACTTTAGGAATTCTACTTGCAATTTACCCCAAGGGTTATTTATGGTTTCTGTGGGGCTTATTTAAAGTCGCAATTTGTTCTTAGAAACGAATCATAAGTAAAATAGTAGGAAAATTTGGGATTTGGATTTTCTATAGGGCATATCTAAAACATGTTGCTGCCTGATTTGATTTCCACATAAAAAAGTTCTTTGTAATCTGCATTCTTGTTTTTGTTCTTTATTTGTGTTTCAGTTTTAACTAGATTATGTGAACATATATTATTGCATGGTCAAGTTCCAAAGGAGTAGGATCAAGGAAAAAACTGCCACATGCACATATCATTGTCTAACATATTTAGCTATTGAGTGTGCCTAAAAATCAATTTTCAGCAATTCATAATTAATTTTTGCCAATATAGTATCAGAACTGTCAATAATCTGCCAACATTTGTAGTTTTTGGACTAAAGTTATAGACATATAACACTAGGTTCTAGACACACCATACATGACTGACTGATGGAGGAGATAGATTGTTAAGGGATAATATTTGAAGGTAAAAGATGGGACAATAACAAGCTATTCAAATTAAAATTGCCTCACCTTAATTGCTTTGCCAGTAAGCCATCTGGTTTTTCTTTTTCTACAAGTCTAAAGAGAAGAAATAATCAACATTGTCTCAAAAAGAAAAGTAATTAATTAAAAAAAGACTCAGGGCATCAACAAATAGGTGCAATATGTATCTACCAATACTAAATCACCACAGTTGCTTCCTACAAGAGGGATGATCTGTTGGGATGTTTGTAACCCTCCTTTCTCTCCCAAAAAGATAACAACTCTGACGGTGGACATAAAGGGGCTTTGTCCATCAGACTATGTTAGAGGGACAAAATACTATGATTTATATGGTTGCACTTTTCCCCATTTTTAATTGTCCATTTTGTTCTTCTTTCATAAATGCCTAACTCCTTGTCTATTCTTCTCCTTTGACCTCTTATTAATCCTTCCATCCATTGTCTCCGCTACTTTGTAATTTTTTTGCATTCATTTTTTTATTATATTTAGTTTTTTACTTGGTTCCTGGAGAGGACAATTCTATTCTTTTTCTTTCGCCCCTCGCAAAAAGAAAAATTTACTACTTTCCTCAAACCGATTTACAAAGAGAAGGCATAAACTCCTATGCTTGTTGCCTTCTGTCAAACTCATTATTTGCTATTTGTAGCATTCATTAGTTTAGAGAAAAATATTTTGATTCATGTATCAGAGAAGGTATAAGAGGAGCAGGAATGATGTAATCTGGGTAACTCAATTTGTTGTATCATTTACTACAAGTTCACATAGTCTCGTGAAGGAAAATATCAAAACAGAGGCACAACTACAACAATTCAGCAGGAAGCATTGTACATTTATCTAATATAGGCTAATTACTTGCCATCTAGGAAGCACAGAAACTACAAAAATCAGTGTCATTTCTGTATTATGGCATGTTGTACATGACAGAGACACTCAAATATACACTGGCATGCCAAAATGTTGTGTTTAAGAGGCTATCTCCGTGTCATGCCAATATTGTGCAAGCTACATGTTTTAGACATGAATAGACCATAACATATGTTTTAAATATTTTCCAGTAGGCATATATATTTTATTTTGAGTAGCATGCATTTAAAACATGTCAAGTAACTTATACAATTACTTTCCATCAATTATTAACATTAATAGAATGAATTCATAGAGTAATAGTTGTCAAATTAATTAGAAAATTGCTCTGTAAAAAATCTCTTTTGAGAAATTAATACCAAAGAAACATATGCTTTACTAACAATATCTTCAATGAGAAATGGATACTTACAATATTGAAACTCATTGTACTAGATGTGTGACCCTGAGCAAGTAAATGTAGATAAGTAAAACTACAATTATGGCCATTATCAACATAGCTACAATTATGTGCTTTTATACCATTTAGTAATTTGCAGGTAGATGTGAATTAACACAATAACAGTGCCATTCTCTGCTTTAGATGAATAGAAATTCTCATAAAGTGAAATAAAATTTAAAAGACATGCACACAATTGCTACCTTAGCCCCAAGGATGATAGCTACCAAGTAATGTAAACCAATATCTTTCAAATCATCAGTCAGAAGTAAACAATAAGAGGGAGACAATGACCCTTTGGTGAAAATTTCATTCTGCAACAAAAGTTTTTTTTTTTCCAGAATCCTTTCTGAGAATATCAGCAACAACTAGATCAGGCTGGACACCATGCATATCCTTTCTGACAAAAGTTTCTTTTTCAGGCTTCTTTGGAGCCGATAATGGCTTGGTGTCACCATTGGATGTGATACCTAGGTACAGTTCAAGAGAATAATTGATTTGTAACTTGCAAGTCAAAAGATTAATTCACCCAAAAAGATCTCTTAGGTAACTTTAAAACAAAATTTTAGAACTACACGTACAAAATACACGTTCGAAACTACACTATTATGCACATATGTGTCAAGATTACCATCAAGGAACCTTGTACATAGTAGGCACTCGCATTCCCTGGACACTCAATCCTAAGCCCTGGTTTGGTATTGCTGCTGCTTTTCAAAAAGCATGAGAAAAAGATCTTCAAAGCAGCCTCCCCCCAAAGCTGCCCTAGCTAATTGAAAAATAAGCAAAAACAGCTATTGGTTACCAAACAACTGTTGCTGCTGCTTTAAAGCTTGAACAAAATAAACCTACCCCCAAAAGAACTTGTAATATTCAAACTTGAAGCAAGAAAACTGCAACTAGAAAAACATGAACCAAACAGCCCCAAGAAAGCTTGTAATATCCAACCAAAATAACATAACTGCCCCTAGGAAAGTTTGGACCAAAACAACAAAAGTACCATACAAACACAAGTGTATCCAGTAGAAGAGTTCAAGCAATTCCAATTGTCGTATCCAATCATCATTGCCTTCCAATTGTCATTGTTTCTCCGAATCAAGACATACAAATGAAAACGATGATTCGAGTAGCTAGGAAGAGAAAGCTTGAAAGGAAAAGGCACAAGAGGATTGGGTGGAGGAAAGAATATATGAGGATGAAAGAAAGACTAGATCTAAAACACTATATTGTTGTTATACAATACTAAGTTCACATTTCTAGGATTTGGATTTAGAGGAGAGGATACACATCATTGCTTTTAACTGGATACAAAATTGATTTCAGAAGTTCATATTTACTTGGAGTAGAAAAGAGTTTAACTAGCCAGGAGTCGTTTTCACAAAATTACCCGATTGGTTACTCAGGTTAAGACTTTGCAGTCATCCCATAGTATAAATTGAATATTCCATACTATTAAGCAACAAAAGATAAAACTATAAAAAAAAAAGAAAACCTCTTCTAATTCACCAAACCTAGTAATCATCTCACTGGAAAAGTTGTCAATTAAAGGAATAAGGTTCAATCACTACAACAAATATGGTCTACAATAGCATGCGCAGAACGCTATAGAAAGACTTCTATAGCATATTCTGTCTGCTATGATCGCCCACGCTATAGTATGTCCAGATATGTGAACGCTATAACATTATAGCATTCATGAATGCTGTAGAAGTTTTATAGCGTTCTTTTATGCTGTTGATGGTTTATAGCGTTTATGAATGCTGTAAATACTTTATAGCATTCTAGAACGCTGTAGATTGTTTATAGCGTTCGTGAGTGCTGTGGATTACTTATAGCGTTTATGAATGCTGTGGATTATTTATAGCGTTTGTGAATGCTGTGGATGATTTATAGCGTTTGATGAATTGATTGTCATGAACGCTATAGATGGTTTGATTTATTATAGCGTTCATCATATGCTATCGTGGTAGCAGCAATTTAGACATTTTGAGTGCTATAAACCTGCTACAGAAATTCATATTATTTTATATCTGCTACAAAATTTCATATTTCATAACCTGTTTTGTATCACATATAAATAACAATAATCGCAAACAAATTCAATCGTAACTTGTATTTCGATCAATCAAGAAGGAAAGATTTGCCAAAATATGAAATATTTCATTAGAACATTCAAGATGTACAAAAAGTAGTAGTCATTAAAACATTCAAGATGTAGAAAAAGTAGTTGTACGCCAAAATAAACCATTCCATTTACAAAGTATCTGTAGTCCAAAATAAACTATTCCATTTACAAATATCTGTAGGCCAAAAAATAGCTCGATCGCCTCTTTCCTTCTAGCAGCTATCCACAACCATCAAAAACATATACGCCAACCTACACAAAATTGAGAAGAAAACACATTATGATATAAAAATAAGATAGAAATATTTGACACCATGAAATGAACTAAGAGATATCTAGCAGATACCTAGCAGTTTTTATAATAGAGTGATCACAATATTCCTGGCACAAATTGCCAATCCAACTTAAGGGATTATGATTAGAACTTTTACAAACTTCCATATGATACCAAGAGCACAATGTAAGACTTATTTGGCAGAATGTTACTGATTACATAGTTTATGGTAAGTGATTTGCAAGTTGTCCTACTCTATCTACGTTGTTCTAACTGTCTATTTCTCTTAGACAGGCATCTCAATGAACAGTAGAGGCATTTGTTTGCTGCATGCTACCAGGACAGCAACCCAAATATTGCAATGCTCCTGTTGTAATTGAATCAGACCATGTTCAAATATTACATACCATTATATGCTTGGCTAACTTCTTTACATTAGGACAAACAGAAATAACAATAGTAAAACCTCTTCCAACTCATTAAACATTATTAAATCATAACTTATGTAAACAACTCTACAATCATTGTTCAGCAAGTAATGGATGGCCAAAGCAAAATAATGATGGTTTGTTTAACCTACAGTTAAAAGAAAAGAACAATGAAACTGAAAATAAACTAGCCCTTACCATAGTAGCACATAGTTGAAGAAAAATGTTCATATTAAGGAACAACTTCACATATTTCCTCCTTTCAAAAATAACCAATAATAACTGCACAGAGCACTATAAATTTTCGTAGCGAAGGGCGTGGAAGGGTAGTCCCCAGGTTCAACAGCCTGAGGGTTGTCCTTATTTCTCAATAAAGGCAACTCATCATTATTCAAATGTGTCACATCGCTGTTAACATCATGAGTTCATAAGAGAAAGAAGTATGTAAAACATTTCAACTAGCAATAAGAGAACTAACCTTTACTGCTCGGGAAAACTGAATGGTCAGAAATAAGAAGCACATAATCACAAAGAGTGTCAACCCCAGCCGCTTCAACCCGCCAAGTGGGGCGTTGATTGTTAACATTCTTCTCAACCAACACCAGGAATTGCTTAGAAACAGCAATGCAAATCTGCTAGGATGGCGTGAATGATTAGGCTGCAGTATCACTTGGACCATAAGTTGGAAGAAAATAATGTATTATGTAGTCACATGACCATTTTCCTTGTTTACTTTTATCTAAGATCTCGGTATGTAGAGTTGTAGAGTTATAGGTAAAAGGTACGTACAGAAAAATCCCTAAGATAACATCAGAAAACTCAAACACCTGAAAGATCTAAAGTGGGTCCCTATAAGAATGAAATGCCCTTACACATAAGTCTTCACTGGATTTCAAGGACAGGGTCTTAAAACTGGAAAAATCAAACCCAAGAAACATTTATCAACTTTAAAATTTTAAAAATCAGTATTTCACACAAAAAACCTAAGGTTGTGTCGATTACTAGAATCCTTGACGATCGTGTATAGAGTTTTAAACTTTTAATGCTTGAATTAGACATGAATCATCACTCATTTATCAAGAGATTGTCCAGATATACATACCCCACCATCTATGTGCATGGGGTCTAACAATGGACTCATAACACGCTTCACAAAAACTTGTTCAGCAACTTCTTTTGAAGTGGATTCTACAAGTTCTTCAATATCTTCCTATAATAGCTTTTCATGTCTAGATAGGGTAACACAACCATTTGCAGATTGGCCTTTGTCTTTGAGAACCTTTTGAATTTGTAATACTTTGCCAACCTGCTCCACCAATAATCAAAGGTCGCCATTAATATAACCTTATCAGAAATGTCTATCAAGTAACAGAGAGGAAGTAATTACCGAAATCCATGCTTACAGACTTCCAAAGCAATGTGCATATTAGAGAGAGAGGTGTACTAGTAAAGTTATCATCATCTGGAGAATATTTTATCATACTCTAAGCAGGAAGATATTATTCAAAGCATTATAGAATATAAATTATATTACTGAAACAAGCAGAAAGATATCAAATCAAAAAGGGCAATTTTTAAAACTAAAAGCCTGAAGAAACAAACAATTATCTCGCTAGACTATGGTTACATCAAATATTCAGAATGACAAGCCTAGTGCTGCTGTGCATGACCATAGAAATATCATTGGATATAATTATCTTAAGGAAAAATACTATGTAAAATTCTAACAGATGTACTGATCATAAAGAGAACTAATATATAACAAAGCAAAGAGATTTACACATTATAAGTAATGAAGATAAATCACTGAGAACTACAAAACTAACCAGAGAGCAAGAAGAACCATGATAGCTCAAGACAATATTTGCAACTCCTTCTCCTTTGTAAATCCAATCCTTCGCATCTTCTTCTTTTAGAATCACTTCCATATGCTTCATTTAAAACCTCAAGTTAGTTTGAAGTTTGTTTGTTTGAAATTATTTTCCTTTATCAAAAGAGTCGTTCAACAACATGAGAAAATTTTGAATATGCCATTTTAAGTAAACATAAGCCACACCGAAGCTACATTTCACGTACACATACCACAAGACAGAGGAAAATAAGTTTTCTTGAAAAAGGGTTAATCGTAATAGGCTGACTAATCGACCACTTAATCAAATTTAATCAGGTGGCTGCATAATTGTGATTAACCAGTACTAAGAGAAGCCAAAAAAATTGAAGTACTAAAATTACCTACATTATTTATCAGTAGCAAAATTCAGTATGGGCACCCGCATGTACACACATATAGAAACCCAATTACTTGGGCTAGAGAAGGAAAAAAATTAAAGGAATTTTCCTTACAAGAAACATGGAAGCTCTGGACATGATTTGATCTCAACGATTCCATGTTGTGTCCTACAGATGCCAACAGTAGTGATCTTCTCTCCAATTAGCAGTGATCTCCTCTCCAACTGGAAGGATTTTTTTCTTCATCCAACACTCCAACCTTGCAAAACCATAAGTATACATTAAGAGTTGTAAGTTGTAACAAAATAAACATCAGAAATGGTAGTTTTGAAATGTGAATGACATTGGAAGAATACTAGAATAGGATCTGCTCTTTAATTTGCTTACCCTCCATATACAGATCTCATGTCCATGACATTCCTTACTTTGGACCAGTCAATCCCCATTCCATTTAAATATGATTTGCTGACTACATGGTTCCAGTGTTTCTGATCAACTTGAAAGTCCTCAAGTGCAGGTTTACCATACACCCCAACCTGAGAACTGTTCAGCCAGTAAGGTGTTTTCTCCAACCTTTCTGACCACTGTTCTAGCCACTTTGACCCACGCAGATTAGAATCTACAGGCAATCTGTGCATACAAGCTTGCAAGGGAACATTCCTACATATCAGCAACAAACATCGGTTACAAAACTAAAGAGCCAAATAAGAAGCATAGAGTTCATTCCGGTAACAGCAACTTTACCAGGCTGCATTAGGATCATCAGATTCTTGACAGAGAGGAGGGCTATTTTCTTTTCTTTTCTTATAGCATGAATTGTTCAAAGGTTTTCTATATATTGCTAGACCTACACGGTTCACAGGATCCTTGCCAGTTTTTGCCACCATTTCCCAGCACATGGACTTTGTCAGTGCCTCCGTGGCTGGAACAACAAAAGGAAAGAGTTAGTGAAACTCCGTGACACAATGTATACATTTCCCACAGCACGATGCCTCAATTTATGCAACTCAAGCTTAGTTTCTCAGGATAACTTGATACTTCTAACCAACATTTTATCAAAACTTCAGCAGTTAGAGAAAATTCTTAATTTCGAGGACTTCATTTATGTAGCAACAGTAGCATGAAATTTGGATGTATCATTTGTAACAGAACCTGAGGAATGTGATTTCTGTAACCACATTTCATGTACTAAAATTTTAGAACCTGCATTAGGAAGTTACTTTTTAGTGTTTGACTCTATTAATAAGGGGGTACAAGTTTCACAAATAGTTCCTCCCTAAGAAATAAGACTAATCTAAATTTCTCGATTAAATTCTATTGAGAAACAATTACCATTTTTCTTGAGAGTTTCTAGTTTGTAACATCCACAAGAATTGACTAACAAACGTCATGTGTGGAGGGCGAGCTTACCCTTCCATATTTCCACATCTTCGTCGAGTTTTTGGTAAACTGGAGTAGCAGACCATACAAAGTAGCCACCTGGCCGCAACACCTGGTTTAACTCCAACAATAGCATACCACCTACAAGTACCTACCTTTAGAACCTTGAAGCAAGTTGTCACGAAAATAATTAAAACAACACATGTCAAGTGAAATCGTTACAACAAATGTCCTAAGAATACCTTCTATATACCATGGAACCCTACAACGGGCACAATGTATAACATCAAAGACTCCGGCAGGGTAGGGTAATCTTTTGGTGCCCATGACAACTGAGATGGCAGGAATTCCTCTTTCAAGAGCAAATTGCACTTGTGCCTCATGCTCATCTTTTGGGGCAAACGACATGGTAAGCACATCTCTGTCGAACAGGAAGCCACCCAAGCTAGCCACTCCACAACCAACATCCAGTACAACGCGGCTTTGTTTCCCCCATGCTATATCAGGAAATGCCTGATTTTTTGAGGAAAAAAATAAAGAAAGAGGAACCTCATCTATTTATTCATATCAAGAGAAAATATCATCCATAACTTCCTTCGGGAGGATGAGATTAGAACAAAGGAAAATAGTTTCATGGAAGAAATACAACGAGAATCGAACTAAATAAAGCATGTGTTACAGAACTGAGATTTTAAGAGAAGACAATATTCACAAGTGATGGTACACATGCACTGCAACACGTTCTTTAATTTCCTCACAAAAGAATTAATGAAATGTATATTACAAAGAAGCCAATGTTGCAAACATGTTCCTATATGCCTCCACAACGCAATACAATTAATGAAAGAATACACAGGAAAATGGAGAATGCATGAAAAAAGAGAGAGGGAAAGACTACAGATAAATGATCTTACCAGCATAGACTTTTGCAGAGAAGAAGTCAAGTAACGTAAAGGCATTAAAAGACACTTAAATGTGGATAGTACTACAGACATGCAAAAGAACTTGCAAATGCCAAATAAATATAACTGAAAGAACTGGAAAAAAAAAATCTCCCATCATGATATGTAATTCGACTAAAGAGATAGCTAAGATTAGTTGATCAGCAATGAATTCAGAAAACCAACGAAGTAGGAAAGGGATGATCAATGATGACAGTCCAGTGTAGTAGCGTTCCAGACTTCCAGTAAAGAAAAGGAAAAAAAAAATATTTCATCCAGAAAAAGATGAGAACAATGGCAAGAATCAAACCTAACACTTCGAAAGTTAAAATAAAATATATAAACAAGTCACTACTCAGAAATATATAAACACGTCACTACTCATGAGATACTGCTCAATGTCAACGACTTACCTAGCAAGACAGAGCTTCGAGTATCACCAATACTTCTCACTGTCGATGACTAGTAGCACAGCCCAGCTTTGAATCTGCGCACATGAGAGCATTAGCCAGAGAAGATGAGGCCAGGTGCCGACACAGAATGCTCACCCATGTCAGTAAAGAATAGCCCCAATCTCTGAATCGATAGCCCTCTGTGACATTATTACAAACATGTGGTGTTCAAGCATTTACAAACATGTGGTGTTCAAGCCCTAAAATGTATGCCCTAAAATTTCTTCCCTAAACTTATTGCCCTAAAATTAGATCTGCCCTAAAAGTACCTACTGATGTGAGAAGGTGGAGAGCTCCTTGGAGGAGAGATCCTCGGAGAGCTGGGCTGCACGTGTGCTACTCGCTGAGGTGATGAGCGACACCACAGCCACCGTCCAAGCGATCCATGCCGGACAGCCAACCTTCTTTATTGGGATCTAGAGCAGCGCCAAAATTGGCAGAAGCGGCAAAATGAAATTGGGGTCTCGAGTCCAGTCATTGAGAGGGAGCCATCGGTGGGGTGACCGGATCCGTCGACGAGAGGAGCGGGGTCCCGGCTTGAGCGTCTTAGAGAAAATAGATGCGACGTGGAGTAGTTTCCCCATTAGGAAAAAAATAAGGTTTGCTTGTGAAAGAAAGAGAGGATGGGGTCTGTGTGTGAGAGCTAGAGAGAGGAGGGAGTTGAATCGTGAGAGAGAGAGAGAGAGAGGAGGGAAATGGGAATAACATTAGCTTTTGGAGAAGGAAAAAAAGGGGGGAGATTTCATGAATGAAAAAAAAAGCGGGCTGATCCGTAGGGGAAAGAAAATTTTAGAATCATTTTATTAAAATATACTATGAATACTTTTCTAATCCGGACAACCTAGGTTATTTTCTTGTAGTAAGATAATGTTATAGATTCTACAGCATTCAGAAAATGCTATACATAGATATTTTAATAGCACTACTGAAAGAATGCTGTTGTTGACAACATTCTATAGCAGGGACACTTGAACGCTATAGAAAAACTGCTATTGTAGGCCATATTTGTTGTTGTGAATATAAACCAGTAATCATCTCATTGGAAAAGTTGTTAATTAAAGGAATACGCTTCAATATAAATAAATAAACTTCAATCTGGTAGCAAGGATACAAACCCCATAGGTGTAGATAGACAGTACCTAAGGATTTCTAGAGAATTAATGTTCAAATATCTTATGTAAAGTTAGAGTCATCTTATATGCATTGTAGCTTATTCACCATTAGGAATCGTATATGAGGAAAACCATAGCATTAGCCTGATAAAGAAGTTTAGAAACAACAAATTACTAAAATAAAAACACATTATTTAGCACACGAACCTCAGCTGCTCTATCTAGTATATAGGAACCAACTAGAATTGAGGTAGACCATCATCATTGCCTTCAAGCACTAATGCAAAGTCTGGATAGTTGACCTTCAGTTCCTTCATATCAATGGTTTGTGAAATATTGAAATATTCTTCAGCTGCCAAGAGTTTTTTATTATTCTATTTATTAGAAATTAAAATACCACAGTAAATATAAGACATTTTAGAAGCTAAAAGTTACACTGAATAATTTATCAATATGGGCTAGATTAAACATAGTAAGAAGCAGAGCCCCTTCCAAGGAATTTCCCATAAATACTAATGCAAAGGATGCAAGTGCCATGAGAACATGGATATTTATTTTTCCTAGCTGCAACATCTAAAATTGTGCTGCTGAGCCTACAATATAAAAGCACAAAGGTAGCTTTAGAAATTTCTCACAGGAATGGTAAGCATTTATGCAACTCATGAAGTAATAGGCCACTTCTTTTAGTTACCAACATAAATCCTTGAATCCTGAACCCTCGGACAGAGATTTGTCACAAATATATGACTATGAAAAAAAATATAAGGTCAAATAAGCTGGAATATAAATCACGTTCATGAGATTTGTCAAGAAGCCTCGGACAGAGATCAGAATCAACATCCCAATAAAGAGCAAAGACATGCACTGTCACAGAAAGGACACAAAGCAAAACAAAGTACAATTTAGCAAATGCAACATAAATCAAAGTACAATTTATGCAAACAGAGTTAAACTAGCTAGCTTAGTTACATTACAAAGAGATGGTGCACACAATGATATAAATGTAATTGTATGGTCATCATTCTTAAGACATAGCTACATTACGAAACTTACAAGTAGAGATTAAGAAAATTTATAAAGCAAAATACAACCTGTGATAGAAGTGCAACATTAATGCCTATGTCAAAGTACTGCAAGAAAAATGATGATTGTCATTGTCACAGAAGAATGTTCTTTAAACTGAAAAGGAAGAAAATATCTTAAAAATGCATTCAGTTGATAGGCCAGGTGAGTGTCATCCAGATGACACAACTAGCCAATTTATGCTAAATAAATATAGGATGCAAGCCTGCAAATGAACAGAGCACTTGTGAGCTCAAATAGACTCAACTTCCATAATAAGCCGAGCTTGAGCAAAAGTATTGAGCTTGATTCCCTTAATAGGCTGGGCTTGAACATAAGAAGCTCGGCTCCAGGCATGTGAACAATTTAAATAAAGCTACCTTTGTGCACACATGAACCAGTCACCTCTTTCCATGAACTATAAAAGCAGACTCAAATATAGCATACAAACTAGTATGTACAATTTAAATAAATCTAGTAATTAAAAGCCTGTCATTCAAAAACAACATTAACCAGTCACCTCTTTCCATTCAGGGATTCTGCCTTCAGGAACCCAAATAGGATGGTCAAACTTGCAGGCTTCTCCAAAGTTATAGGTTCTTGTTAACATATAGTGAGCACAATCCTTCTCTCCTGGCCGCTGTGGATATATAGACAGATTGCTCGCAATTTCATATCTAGGGCGTTTGAAAATAGAATTCATGGAAAATAAACCCTCACTTTGTCCAATAGTGTTAGGACCTCCCAGAATACTCTGATGGTAGAGAGCTATATGTACATAATAGAGAAAATACTATAAGAAAACAATTGCAAGTACAGATAATAGTTTATTATTACCTTGAAAAATAAATATAAGTAGTAAACCTAATAATGGACATTGATGGATAGATCCCAGAACCACCACAAATAAATTTGGGTAGCAAGCATGCCATGAGACACGAGGGTCAACATATACATAAATTTTGTAATTGACAATACATCAGTATTACTTCATACAGACTATCAGATGCAAAATTGTAGATATTTATGTCATAAATAGAAGAGGCTTATAGATATTCAAGTATTGGACATAGCAAAATTAGCACACGAGCTATATATACATAAATTTTGTAATTGATATTATAGCAGTATTACTTACAGAAGGAATGCACATACAACCATACCACATTTGTCGAGTCGAATGATCCACCAAGTCCAACTTCAAGAATTGCAACATCAACCTAAAATAACCCAAGTTTGACAGTAAAATAAAACAGAAGGGAATAACATTAATGAAATAGAAGTTACACTTGAAGTTAGACAAGGAACCTCCTCTATGACATATCAACAAACACGTGGTGAGCGGATCGAACAACTTGATGGCCTTGACAAGGGCGGCGCGGCAAGCCTGGTTCCGTCGGTGGTGACGATAGCCCCATAAACTGAGCGAGCAACGGAAAATGGGAGAGAGCTGTCCCAGAGCGGGACGAACGAAATACAGCCCCTGGTGTGCACGTACACGAAATACAGCAAAGGAAAATGGCAGGGTGTGCACGTACATGAAATATAGCCCCTGGTGGCCATTAAATTATATGGAATACAGCCCCTGGGCGAGGCGAACAGGAGAGGACCCAGGCACACGAGGGTGTTTAAGACGACGACGAAGATGATGAGGGTCGAGACGGACTTGGCGAGACCCATCGACCACAGCTTTCTTGGGGACGGAAGGAAGTAATCTAGGTGGTCCTCTGCTCGCTTGCGCCTCATTCCAAATGCGGAAAAAGAGGTCTAAATTCCAAACACCTGAACCAAGAAAATAAGCAATTAAAAATGAACAAAAAAAAATAAGAGAATTTGTTTAAAGATTTCCTAGTGGAATCAATTCTGATCATATAAACGTACCTTAAAATTGATTTCCAATCTGATTTCTGAGAGGGGGAGAGAGAGAATAAGAAGAATTACTCAACAATAATAAGAAAGAAGAGGAGAGGGGAAAAAACTAGGTTCTTCCAAAGTGGTAGTGAATATAGAGAGAGAGAGTGGAGGCAGGTTAAAAATATATGTGGATGAATGGTGTGGATTCATTCTAGAGATCCAACGGTTAGGAGTAAGGAAAAAAAAAGATTTCTAAAAAAATTTGGTTTGGGCCGCCAAATAATTGCCATTCCCGCTGAAATTATTTGAGACGGTCTCAAAATTTATTTGGAACGAAAAATATTAATAGTCCCAAATAAGAGATCCATTTTTCAATCTGTCACCAATAAATTTATTTTTTGTTACAAAAAAATATAGCAGTCCCAAATAATAATTTTTTAGGACGTTTAAAACTAGAGTTCTTAAAAGTGTTGTCCCAAAAGCCAACTTTTTTTGTAGTGTAAGTATTTATTTAACATATTTTGAGTAATAAAATCTAGTTAATATTAATTAAATAGTATATATACAATTTTCTAAATTATAGCTTGACCTAAAAACATATTTTTCTATATTCTAATAGCTATCTAAAAATATTTTGCCTAATATAATATAGTTTCTAATATTATAAATATTTACCAAATAGCTACATATATTATTTACGAGTTTCTCTTCGATCATAAATCCTTGATCGTAGCTAATCGTATTTCTATTTCTTTTGCCAACTTTGGACTCCTTCACATAGACCATAGCCAATCAAACTATCCTGGACCCAATGGATTATTCATTTCACAAACTAAGGACCTCAAAAAAGTATATATACTGATTATTTTTATTTCTTGATAGTTTTTCCATTACATGCCATACATATGCATCTCCTGTTTTGTTGACACACTTGTTACACGAGGTTAGTATTATGGATTTCATACATATATCATGTCTTGTGATTACTATGTTCATGATTATTGAGTTTACATGATTACCATGTTCGTGATTTGTTTCAATCCATAAGTACAAGTCGGACAGAAAAATATCTCAATAGACGTATGAACTACCCTTTCCATCCTATGGTCTTTCGTGAAGAATAACAGCCGCACACGACACATGCGGTTCGCTAGATTTATCCCTAGCCGTTCACATGTCAAACACGATATTTCAATACACTTAGATAGGTGTCGATTTACTTGATTCATCTTGTTTCGTCATCACATGCTATGTCATCCCATTTACATGTTTCTTTTTAGTTGCCATGTCTTGCTATATAGTTTGTCTGTTTTTTTTCTTGCCATCTCATAATGTCAGTTTACTTGCTAGTTTATGTCACATATGCTATTTCATGTTTTTGTAATTTCTATCATGTTTTGAATAGCCTGTCATATGTGTACTTGTTCACTTCCTGACTGGAAACTATTTTTCAGATTACTCGCGGCTACTCTTTACATTGGATCTTTGGGGAGATACGGGTATATTGGAAGGCCGAACCTAAAGTAGTTAGATAGTCGAGTTGATCAAAACTTTAAGTTAGTTGTTTTCTATTTTATGAGACATTGTATTTTGACTAAATGTAAACTTTGAATGTTTTAAATTGATTTAATTTTGTGAATGAGAAAATAAAAATATTATTTTATAAGCACTTGTTTATTGCAAGCTAGGCAGCGTGCTGTCGTCGACGCTGAGGCGTAGGCTGGACTTGGACACGCACTATTATCCCGAAAAACAGGTGCGGGTTATGACAAATTTTTTTGGTGGTCCATGCAGGTCAATTTTTGCAAATTGTGCGAACTCGTGGTAGCACCATATTAATCGTACTACTGTGAGCCTGGGACTAGGAACTATGATGCTCATTCACAATCAGGTTGATTTAATATTGGGATAATCACTAGGCCTAGGGCTAGGTATACCGTGGGCAACCATAGATTTGTCTTAGAGAAAATTTTAGGATCTTTTATGATTCAGGACCATAGTCTAAGATTCTAACACCAAGCCATATCTATTTACATCTTCTATTTCCACCTTAGTCGATCAATGTTTCTTATTAAAAAATTTCTTTTTCTTTTTCTTCTAATCTATTTGATCAAAAAAATTATTATAAATTCTTATCATCTTTTTCACCAATCAACCAAGTCCGTCCATCAAAGTAGTCCTTAAATTTCGAGGACAAAATTTTTCTAACGTGGGTAGATTTGTACCTCCTCTTCTCGGATATTCAAAAAAATTATTTTTATTTATTTTCAATATTGTGTTTTAAGGTAATTTTTGTCGAGACTTTGTGAATGATATTTTATGATTAATTATTTTATCAAAAAATAGTTTTTAGCTGGATATTTTGAGAGTGCTAACTTGTTTTAATAAAAATATTTTATTATATTTGGAATTATGAAAGATGTTGGCTATTATTTTGAATCTTTATTGAAATTGGTTTCAAAAAATGGTTTGAAAACTATATTTATTTACTTATTTATTTTCAATAAAAAGATTTGGTCAAAATTGGATTTATAAAAATATATACTTTACGTTATCTATTAATTTTTATTATTTTGATAATCAAATTATTTGATTTTGGTTTTGAATTTATTTGATTTGTTATACTTAATTTTGGGAATATTTATTAGTATCCTTAATTGTTAGTTCACTTATAGAAAGAGGTTTGAATTTGTGCATTTAAACTATTTTATATTAGTTATCGCAATCATTAATAGATTATGATTAGATCGATTTTTGTATAAATGTTATTTGATTTGGATTTGAATTTATATAATTTAAACTTCTGATAATATTAGAAATTGATTTAAATTAGTATTATTATCTACTAATAGATTTGATTAAATAAATTTGTTTTAAAAAGTTTAATTGATTTTAAATAAAGGAAAGATGTTTATCTATTAGGAATTATACTCCTTATCAGATTAGGAGTTCCAACTCCAATTTAAGGAGGATATTTCTCCTAATTTTCCATCACCATTCAATCCCCACAAATTACCATCAACTATCTCAATCGTGCTGTGCATCGTGTCCGTGTCCACCCAAATTTTCTTCCATTATTATTACATATACATTTTTCCACACCGTGTCGGACACACCCCGATAGTTCATCCAAAAACCCATGAACATGTGTCCGATATAATACCCAACCCAAAACCTAACCCTAACATAGCAGCCGACCACAGCTCCTCCCCAGCAACCCCGCATATTCGATCACTGCCCCATTTCCATCGTACTCCGCCGAACTGCCAGACCACCCGCACTGGCCACGACCACCCGTCATTCTGGCCAGCCGCACCACCATGGCACCCTGACCACCGCGCCCATCCCAACCGCACCCCAACATACGACCACCACCATTCCAGCATCCCAAGCCCAACCCTATCTCCACCAGTTCCAATCCTAAACAACCATCGTGTCTGCCTATCTCCGACGACAACCATCGCACCTCCAGGCTTCCCGTTGTCACTTCCAACCACCAAACCACAACCGCCCCCATCATCATCACTACTCCCAAAAACCAATATTGTAACACCACTACTATAAGAGAAGGAGGAAAAGACAAAACCCTAACCTTCGCCCGACCAACCTGACCAAGTCCTCGCTGGTGATCAACCTGCTCCCGGAATCGACTCCCCAACCCATCTCAACAGAATCCCCGCCGTGCTACGCTCTGGCGCCGTCCGGGACCCCCAGCACCGGAGTCCCTGGCTTCTGGCAACTCTCTGCCTCACCTCTACTGCCATTGGGCTATCTTTGCATCGTGGGACTTCTCCACCTGGCTCGCGCCAGCACCAACCGGTCCCACGGCAACCTAGATCTTGAGCGCTGCTATGTCGTTTTCCTCTCCTCGCACCGATCGCCAATCTAGCCGGCGAAGCTCTTCCTTTCTCTTTCCTCTAGAGAAGAGGAATGCTCTCTACCAATGCTCCTCTCTCACCTCTGCTCGTCTAATAGGTTCTCTCCTCTTATTCTCGTTTCACTTATATTTTCTTCTCTTGGAGAAGAAGATCCAACTCTTTTGATTTTTTTCTCACACTCTATTTAACTCGCTTTTCCTCTTCTATTTTTCTCGTGGAAACCGAGGAGAACAACAGCAATCAATGCTGGTTTCTTCCATTATTAGGGTTTAATATTTTTATTATATTTATGTTGAACGAAGAGAACACTTGAAGTCTGTGAACATTGGTTATTTTTAAGTATATTATAAAAATTAGCAATACAAGGATGTATTAGTATGTACTAAAGAGGTATAAATATATATGTATAATATTATATGAGGACTACTACTAAGTAGTATTACCAGTATTGTTATTTTCATCATCATTATTATTTTCAATTTTTTGGGTTATTATATCAGTGTATATATTAGTATGTATATATGTATTTGTGTTTATACATTTATATATAAATGGAGTACAATACTGCTATTATTATTAATATTTTTGTTATTTATTATTTAATATTATTGGTAACCATTGGTTTTACTATTATTAAAATTGTTATTTATTATTAATATATGTATTAAAATATATCTAATTTATATTATTGTATTATTTATATCTTAAAGTTGGTTTTAACTTAGAAAACTATTATTATAGTATTTTTAGCTACCTTTCAAATATAGCGTTGACTTAGTATGTATTTTGACAGAATTGAGTGTTAAACTAAAAATGGTTTTCTAGAATTTATAAGTATTTATTTAACATATTTTGAGTAATAAAAATCTAGTTAATATTTTCTAAGTAGTATATATAATATTTTCAAAATTATAGCTTGACCTAAAAACATTTTTTTTCTCTATTCTAATAGCTATCTAGAAATATGTTGCCCAATATAATATATTTTCTAATATTATAAATATTTTTCAAATATATATATATATATATATATATATATATATATATATATATATATATATATATATATATATATATATATATATATATATATATATATATATATATATATATATATTTTAATATATATATATATATATTTTTAATATATATTTTTTAATATATTTTTAAAAATATATATATATATATTAAAATATATATATATATATATATATATATATATATATATATATATATATATATATATATATATATATATATATATATATATTATTTACGAGTTCTCTTCGATCATAAATACTTGATCGTAGCTAATCGTATTCCTATTTCTTTTGTCGACTTTGGACTTCTTCACATCGACCCTAGCCCACCAGACTATCATGGACCCAATAGGATTATCCGTTTCACCAGCTAAGGATCCCAGGCAAGTACATATACTGATTGCTTTTAATTTCTGATAGTTTTTCCATTACATGTTATACATATGCATCTCTTGTTTTGCTGACACGCTTGTTACATGAGGTCAGTATTATGGATTCCATACATATATCATGTCTTGTGATTACTATATTCATGACTATTGAGTTTACATGATTACCATATTCGTGATTTGTCTGAATCCATGAGTACTAGTCGGGCGGAAATATCTCAGTAGACGTGTGAACTACCCTTTCTATCATATGGTCTTTCATGAAGAATAGCAGCCGCACACAACACATGTGGTTGGCCAAATTTATTCCTAGTCAATTCAATACACTTAGATTGGTGTCAATTTACTTGATTCATCTTGTTTCTTCATCATATGCCATGTCATCCCATTTACATGTTTTCTTTTAGTTGCCATGTCTTGCTATATAGTTTGTCTGTTTCTTTCCTTGCCATCTCATGATGTCAGTTTACTTGCTAGTTTATAACTCATATTCTATTTCATGTTTTTGTAATTTCTATCAGTTTTGAATAGCCTCTCATATGTGTACTTGTTCCATTCCAGACTAGAAACTATTTTTCAGATTAGTCGTGGCTACTCTTTGTATTGGATATTTGGGGAGATACGGGTATATTAGAAGGCCGAACCTAAAGACTAGTTAGATAGTCGAGTTGATCAAAAGTTTAAGTTAGTTTTTTTTATCTTGTGAGACATTGTATTTTGACTAAATGTAAACTTTGAATGTTGTAAATTGATTTAATTTTGTGAATCAGCAAATAAAGATATCATTTTATAAGCACTAGTTTATTGTGGGCTAGACAACCTTCTATCGCTGATACTGCGGTGTAGGCTAGACTTGGACACGCACTCGCATTCCGAAAAGTGGTTGCGGGTCATGACAAAACTCGACCCGAGTTCCGCTCGAGTTCGCCCAAGTTCGGTCCAGGTCAGTTCAATTTGATTTTGAATTCCCTCTAAATCTGCATCCAACATTCGAATGCCACATTTCTGCATCCGAACTCTGCCCGAATTCGGTCTACAAAAACATTATAAAAAGAGAAGAACTTTCACATTTCTAAATCACTCATTCCTTATCTTTTCTATTTATTTCTAAGGGTTTTCTACGAGCTATAATTTCAAATCAAGCCTATACTACTCTTAGCCAAGCCAGTACAATTTCTGTTTAATCTAGAGTTTGGTGTTGAAGAGTTGTATCGAAGGCTACATTCAGAAAACGTTTCAGTTTTCAAATCACCCTTTGGAGTCGGTCGTACCCTCGTCACCAAGCACGATATTGTAAGAGATTGCAAGCACTCAATTAGCTTGTGCCATAGTGGATTAACATCGAGTAAGAGTACTCGAGACTATACTAGTCCTCACAGGAAAAAACCCAGTATATATCGTTGTGTCATTGAGTTTGATCTTCTTGACTCTTACTTCATTATAATTTATTTACTGTCACATAATTTGCTTTTACCTGCCATAGTATATAAGTTTAAATTTTTAATTGGTGATATTTTCTGCTGCACACACACACTCTATTCACCCCCCTCTAGAGGTGCTCAACGTTCCTACAAATTTTTCCAATTGGCCAAGCGTACCACATCGTGTCATGACACAACCTTCGATACCATAATTAGGACACATGGACCAAGCCTACACCAAAGTATAACACAATTTCCTCTTAGGGACTTGTATCAAACACTTGGTGGTCATAATTTTGTAGGTACCTCAAAATCACCATTCTAAACTCTAGATCTACTAGAAATAAGTTCTCTAATACCTATTTCACTACCGAGAATGTTAGATCTAGCCATTAGAGGGGTCTCTAGTTTACTTGGAAATTAGCCATGAAAATGAGATAAAAGTACCCACGTAGAATTGTGTCTCCTCAATGACCTACAAATTTGGAGGAGGAAGAAGAAGTGACTTCCAAATCCTTGCTAGAGCTCCCCACTTGGCCTCCTTGAGCTCCCAATTCCTTAGCACTCCATGGAAGAAGAGTTGAGAAGAATCTGGAAGAGTGGAGAAGCTTGTGGAGAATGGGAAAAATGGAGTGAGCCACTCCCTATATGGCCGGTTATGGGGTCTTTGGATTGGGCCTAATTGATTATTTAATTAGGTTCTAGTTAGCTCTGTGTTATTGAATAATATAAGGCCTCAATGACAAACGGGTGGGTTGGGCTCTAAATTAATCCATGAGTTTAATTTAGCCATGACCGTAGTCCAAACCAAAATATAAATTCCTAATCCATAATATGCTAATGGCACACTAATAGCAAAATTTAGATTGGTCGAAATAACCCTATACGGAAATATGGTAGTGACAGGGAGAAGCTACCCTGTCGGAAAAATTTTCTTAAAATGCCAGATAGGCGATCTGAAGACATAAGCCACTTGCTACGTTATCGATGCAAATGTATCTTATAATGTCTTGCTCGGGCGGCCATAGATACATGAACACATGACTGTACCATCGAATCTTCACTAATGCTTAAAGTATGTCGATAATTACAGCATCGTCAGAACATAATTCGCTCAAAGGGGTCAAAGCATATTACACAGATGCCGCCTATATCAAGAGCTATCACCGGAAGAATCCCAGAATGTTGACGACGACGAAGGGACCAAGGAGACCCCCGGACCCCTAAAAGAATAGATGGGGGCTATAGCCCAAGCGATGAGGCTAAAGGAGGACAAACCACAAAAGAATGTTCAAAAATCCGAATCAACGGGTGAGCTCTGAAGATTCCTGTCCCTGTGATCGTCAAGATTCCCGAGAAAGAAACACAGTTCCTCACGACTAATCAACTCCAGACGCCGTCAACAAGACTTAAGGAGCCGGTAGTGGTGAAACTCTGAAGACCCGACAAGAAAATCACCGTCAAGGATGGGTCTAAAGAGAGTTTGATGGCTCGGGACGAAATACAACTCTTTGAAGATGTAGTCCCGCCAAGGGATATTCTACTCTGCTTCAATAAAAGAATTTCTTTGAAATAACCACATGGGAAGCCAACACACCTTCTAGGGCAAGATTTGGGCCAGAGGTTTCATACACCTGCGACCTCCACCCATTCAATGAAATCCCTCTCTTACTCTATAGATGCTTATTTCATCATACCTTCCAGAAAAGAAGGACAAAAACCTATCATTTTGGGAAGGGTTGAGAGACGTCAGAATCTCTCGCCGAAAATACGAGACATTGACAGCGGGAGAATGCAGCTACATCGCTATACGGCCTAAGCAAAGAATATCATACAGAAGATAGGCTACGTATTCGATAGAGACGTGGGCCAAAACTATGGGAGAGGCCGATGCTTACCAATCCGTTTAAAATCCCCTTAGGGAAGATTATAAGATTACTGCCATCGCACCCATTGTGGACTAGGCTATGGGGCACTGGAAGAGACCCTCTAGAATATGGGAGGAAAACCCAAAACCTATTCTCGCTCGTCAGAATCAGTAGCAAATATTCTGACACTAGCATGTAAGAGGTGTTCCGGAACATACTTTCTGCTAACATGTTGTCAATCGAGCAAAATAAAGATCACAAACAGCCTATCGACATCGTTGAAGATGAATCTTGGCCTCAGCAGCTCGAGTCATTATGGGAACAATGCTTCGAACAGAAGAAGCCTCTCACAGAAGACGAAGTAGTACAGGTCAACTTGGATGATGACCGAGAATCACTCGTCTAATTGGTGAGGGACTACATTGATGTCTTCACTTGGAGCTATGAATATATGCCAGGATTAGACCCTTAGATACCACTCCATAAGCCGAACGTCAAGCCCGATGCAATGTCAATAAAACAGCAGTAGCGTCGGTTCTGCCCAGACATGATGGATGCCATCCAGACCAAAATTAACAAGTAAGCACTAGCGGTTTCATCCGTAAAAAGCAACATCCCGAATGGGTGGCAAATATCATGCCCATTACAAAGAAAAATTGCAAGTTCAGGATCTGTATTGACTACCCGGATTTCAACAATGCCTACCCTAAGGACGAATTCTCACTCTCAGTTACTGATGAAATGATCAACGACACCTGCAGCTTCGAGAGGATGTCGTTCATGGATGGCTTCTCAGGATACAACCAGATCAAAATGTTCTTAGCTGACGAAAAGCATACGACCTTTCGAACTCCGTTGGGCGTCTACTACTATACGGTGATACCTTTCGACCTAAAGAATGCAGGCGCAACGTATCAACGTGCCATGAGCACCAACTTCGACAAACACCTCAGGAAGACGGTCAAGTGCTACATAGATGACATCCTCGTCAAAAGTTGGGATAAAGCCGATCATCTCTAAGACCTTAAAATGGTGTTTGAGCTAATGCGTGTGCACCATCTGAAGATGAACCCGACCAAATCATTTTTGGGAGTACCCAATAGAAAGTTTCTGGGTTTCGTTATCATATCAAAAGGGATCCACATGGATCCTGACAAGACACGAGCCATCCTCGACATGAACCCTCCAAAGAACCTCCGAGAACTCCGAGGGCTCCAAGGAAGGCTGGCGTATATCAGAAGGTTTATATCAAACCTCTACGAACAATGCCAACCATTCACTAATCTGATGATATAGAGCGTATCGTTCGTCCGGACCAAAGATTGCCAGAAAGCCTTTGACGACATCAAGGTGTACCTCACATGACCCATAGTCTTGGTTGCCCCAATGATCGATAAACCTTTCTTGCTCTTTGTTCACATGATGGATAATTTCTTTGGTGCCCTGTTGGCCTAGAAAGGAGACATAGGCCATCAGCAGGCTATATACCATCTCAGCAGAATGATGATTGGGGCAGAGCATCGATATAATCCAGTCGAGAAGGAATGCCTAGCCATGGTATTCGTGATCTAGAAGACACGTCATTACGTGATGGGACAAATAATTCACGTGATCTCCCGAATTAATCCCCTCTGAGTGCTCATGATGAAACCCAGAGCATTGAATTCTCGTCTAGACACATGGGCGATGCTCCTTTTCCCGTACGATATGGTCTTTGTCTCGCAGAAAGCGATAAAAGGCCAGGCGCTAGCTAACTTTTTGGCAGAACACTCGGTCCCAGAAACATCAAATCTGTACAACGACATCCCTAATAAAGTGTTGGAGTCTCACTCAATTATAAGCAACTCAGTCTAGCAGATGTTCTTCGACGGGGCCTCACGGACAGGACCTAAGGACAACATGGTGGCAGGAGTCGGGATAATACTCGGCTCATCCGATAACCTGTTAATCATCGCGAATATTATCTGAAAGAGCCATGTGCAAACAACGTGGCAAAATATAATGCTCTCCTTATGGGACTTCAGCTGGCCAGACAAATAGGAGCAGACTACCGGAAAGCCTATGGAGATTCCAAAGTGATAGTAAAACAAATTCAAAGAGAGTATGAAGTCCACTATACAGACTTGATCCTTTACCATCAAGATGTGCTCAACATAATCTCTACCTTCACTGCATTATTCATAGGATAGGTACCAAGGCTCCAAAATAGCGAAGCCGACGCCTTCACCTACCTGGAAGCGTCACTAAAAACTTCTACTGAAGGGTAACGCTCGGCCACAGTGACTAATCGAAAGTTGGTATGCACCAAAAATTGTCTACAAGTATGCCATAGTTATTCTATGGAGAACGTCGACACCAAAGATTGGATGTTTACAATCATCGACTATGCAGTCTACGGGATCCTTACAGAAGATCCAAAGGAAGCGGCATCCGTCAGAAGACGATCCTCCAATTCTACTATGATGCAGCCAGTAAAAGTCTATACCGACGGACATATGGCGGGATCCTACTCTGATGCCTATCAAAACAAAATGCTAAACAAGTGCTCTGGGAGGCACATGGCAGAACATGTGGAGCACATCAACCAGGTTCGAGACTGTAAGCTCGCCTTTGCCGCATAGGCTACTATTGGTCGGCAATGGTCGCAGATACCATAAAATATGCCAAAAAGTACAAAGAATGCCAAATCCGTGCAGATTTCACCATAGCCTTCAGAATTCCTTCATCCAATGCTAGCATCTTGGCCGTTCGAAACTTGGGCTATGGACATTATCAGGCCAATCACCCCACCGTCATCAAAAGGGCATCGGTTTATCCTTGTTGTAACCGACTACTTCTCCAAATAGATAAAAGTTGTACCAATAGCAGAAGTGAAGGCATCCAATGTGGCTACTTTTATTAAGCATCACGTGATATACCGCTTTGGGAATTCCAAGCGCATCATCCACGACAACGATCCTCAATTCACGAGCCATATCTTCTACCGATTTTGTGAGAAATATCGAATTCAGAATGTGTCTTCATCACCTTATCACCTAACGACAAATGAGTCAGCAAAAACTTTCAATAAGATGATTATCAAACTGCTAAAAAAGTTTATCTCGTCCAACAAATTTGACTACGACAAAAAGCTGGATGAATGTCTCTAGGCATACCGTACAACGGTCCAGACTCCAAGATATAACATGACATTCTCACTTGTATACAGAAGCAAAGAAGTACTCCTACTGGAGATCCAAATCCCCTCCCTCTGTGTAGCCCTCTCGAGCCAACTCACTGAGGAAGACAATCATCACTTGTGACTCCAAGAATTAGAATCTCTAGACGAAAAAGCCTCTGGCTCGGTAGCGGATCAAGCTATATCAAGCACGCATCACCAGGGCTTTCAACAAAAGAGTCAAAGAAAGAGCATCCCAAGTTGGTTATCTGGTCCTAGCTGTCACAAGACCGATGATCATGGCGAACAAAATGGCAGGGAAATTCTATCCCAAATGGGAGGGACCCGACGTAGTAGAGTCGATGTATTCTATTGGTGCCTACAGACTCGCCCACTCCAACGGAGATTTGATGATAATGCCCATCAATGATAAATTTCTAAGGAAAATTATGCATGAATAAATAAACTGGACATACAAGTGCTGGCTATTATCTCCCAGAGGTATGAAACAATATGATACATATACTTCATAAGGCAAACCATTTCGGTCTTGCACTTGGAAATATTTATCAAACACCATTCTACGGCCCAGCTGCCCAAGGGTGTCTCATATATTTACCCCCACCCAGGTCAAAGGTATTATCTACTGTCTCTCCCGAGGGTAGTATGATCAAAAAGTCACGTCCAGTTCGCGAGAACTCTTGCTCACTATAATCCACTATTTTGAATAGAGATTATACCGTGTGCATTACTCCGAAGGAAATGCCAACTTCAACACCGTCGTGTTTTTATCCGAAGCCCCCGATAAAACTTCAAACACCTTTCTGAAGTATCTTTCATATGTCAAGCTTGTACAACTTGAATACCCTAATCGAAAACCACCGACACTAGAAGAATAGGAGTAGTCTTAGACATTTGAAGATTGAATATCTTTAAAGTAGATAGAAAGCTTAGGAATAGATAGAGAAGATGAAGAATGAATAAGTGAGTAAAAATGGGAAATTATTCCCTTTTTATAGGATTTTTTAGGACAAAGTTCGGGCAGAACTCCGTAGGCTAACGTTCATAATTTTGAACATTGCAGATCCAAAAGAATAGGAAAATACAGCTGACCATGAGTGATCCTAGGGGACCGAGTTCGGGTAGACCTCAGTCCGAGTTCAGTTGCTAGGGTTTCAGGGTCTTTTTGGTTCAGGTTGACTTTTGGATGTTGGTTTGGCTTAGGATCAAAGATAGGTTTGTTTTTGGTTCAGGATAGACTTCTAAATGCTAGTGATCCCGACACACAATTTTTTTAGACTCAATAAAAGAAAAATACGAAATAAAATATAAAAATTTAGTTGAGGCAAAATTTGCGATCTTTTATTTCTTTTCATATCAAGCTCAAAATTTTAAGTCAATTATCGAAATCGGTTCAACCTTGGTTGAATAGGCCAATAATCTCCTCCATTTTGATAATTTGACAAAACTATGATTGATACTTAAGAAGTTGTGCAGCTCGGTTTAAAAGAAGACTTGATGTGGTACAGAAGGTACTAAAGTAGCTTTGGCCTTGAATATTGGTATAGTGTATTTGCTCTCCCGTAATGTACGGTCACATCTTGTTACTCTCCTATAACAAAACATATAGGCTGAACATCTGAAAAGTCTATAAAACAAGAACTCCGAGCATACTTCAAATTTGTTAGTCATATGGCAACAATATAAATAAAGTTAGTAACACATCACATTTACAAATATAATTAAGTATCATATTACTCTTCCGTTTTGTTACTTAAGCAAAATGACATAACGATCTAATAATATTACTCAGCACAATCGAGAGTAGAGCAGAATATTAACGATAAACATTAACTAATACAAAGTGCCGAAATAGAAAATATTGATATAAACTGAAATAGTTGAAAGTCCATACATCTAGTCAAATAATCTGAAACTGATAATGCTTAAAAGAAGCATTTATCACTAATACATAGCTATAAAAAAACTAAAACATAACTAGTGATGGTCTATCACGAGGAAACACATCCTCGGTCGTCATCCTCCTTATCATCATCAGCACATGCCGCCTTGGAAGGACCGGTCTCAGTAGAACGGTTGGGATCATAACAGGCAGCAGCAGGGTGAAAGTATCACCGAGCCTCTGGATCATCAATGCGACATCCAAGTCTTGTAGGATCACAAACCATGGCAACATGATCGCCAGGGATGTGAGCATGGCTGTATAAAACATCCCACAAAGACTTGGATATGGCCTGAAGCTGAAGGGTGGTACGGAAGTCCATGAACCAAAATTGATCCATCATGAGAGCCTGATGCGACTCAAGAGTGACACCACCGAAAGGATGAGTAGGATGGGGGTCAGCAGCTGATGGGTCAACTGGAGGTGGAGGAGGAGCTTGAACTGCAGGTACAGGTGCAGGAGCAGTACGACGATGCTCACAAAGATAAGTAGAAGCACCATCCTATGGACAATCCTTAAGCATAATCTCAAAGAATTGAAATATGTAAGGAAGATACATCGCATAGAGAAGTCGTCCCGGTTTCTTACGACACCTTTCCATAGCGATGATGATAGTCTTAGATAGAGTGAAGGAGACATGGAAATGAAGATGATAGATAACAGAAAGCTCTAAATATGAAATCTCATTAGTGGCGGTATACTTTGGAATAATAGTAGAAAATACCATTCTATGAAGGTTATAGAAGTAGTTGTTCAAGTGTTTAGGATGAAGAGTGCCTTGAGGACTAGGGTTTGGTGCACATAACGAATCACGAAATGAATCAAAACTTGTCCCAACAAGAAATTGCACCAAGGAGATATTAAGTAATGCTTCCCCAATATCGAGAATTTTTAGCATAATTGCCAAATCACTTGCATCATACTTAATGTCAATTCCACCAACTTTTGATTTAACCGTGCCGTTAGTGACCGATAAATTGCAATAGAACAAGCGGATTGCATTAGAGTAAATTAGAAAACTAGATTGAACTAAATCGAGTAACTCAAAGTGTTCAAAACTATTAACGTGATCAGAAAATAATACAAAGTTGATAGGATTACCCGGACAAATCTTTCTTTGATGGAAGTCATTAAACCATTCGTTGGATGCATCTTGTGACACAAAAATAAAATCATCAAAGAAATTACCATCTGGTTTGGAGGGACAGAACAATAAAAAGATGGCCGCCTTGTGAGGAGTAGAGGACGAACTTTCATCACCTTTTCTCTTTTTTTTGGAAGAATGAGAAATTTTAGGAGCCATAAGAAATTGAAAAGGATGGAAAGAGTAAAAATATACCGAAATTGATGGTAGATAGTAGAAGAGAACTTCGAGAGAGCTCCGAATCCAAGTTTTGAGAGCTTGAAAAGCTTGGAGGAAGGAGAACTAGGAAGTTAGGGTTTTTGGTGGAGTTTTAGGGAGGCTTGGTGAAGAAAATGATAATATGAGGGTTTAAATAAAGGGAAACCCAACTATCCAACATCTGTTCGGATTCACCCAGACCGAGTTAGTTCCAAGTTCGGCCAGAACTCTGACCGAGTTCGGTCCCTGGGTAATCAGGACAGACTTTAGAAAGTATGTGATAGAGTTTTAACATAAATGCGAATTTAATTAGAAATAGTTGTGTTGATAAAAAATAATCAATATTAATTAATTAAAATACATAAATCGTATAGAATATTTTGGGTTAGCTGTAGGGACCGGATCCCAGCTAGCGGTAGTCCAAAGACTAGTACATTGTGTCGCTTCAAGCTATTTACACCTGTATGACAGAAAGGCCTTTCGACTCATAACCAAAATAATTTCAACAAATTTACGAATTTTAATCAAATAACATTTAATTATATTACTTCAACATCCAAAATTCATAATTCTCTTTGTATAAAGTTAAAACGATCTTCAGCCAAGGGCTTAGTAAAGATGTCAGCTAGTTGATGTTCAGTGCCAACAAATTTTAAATTAATATCTCCCTATTAAACATGATCTCTAAAGAAGTGATGTCTAATTTCTATGTATTTAGTACGAGAATGACATACAAATTCTTCGTAAGATTAATAGAACTAGTGTTATTGCAGTAAATAGGGATGTGGTTAAACGATAACGAATAGTCTTCCAAAGTTTGCTTCATCCACAAAATTTAAGCACAACAACGTCCTGCGGCTATATATTCAACCTCAGTTGTTGATAATACAACAGGATTTTGTTTCTTAGAAAACCAGAAGACAAATAATATTTCAAAAAAATGATATGTGCCACTGTTATTTTTTCGATCGACTTTGCATCTGGCAAAATCTGCGTCCAGTAACCATTCAGGTCAAACGAATCGGTTTTAGGATACCAAAGACCAGTCGTCAAATTTCTTTTAAGGTATCATAAGATACGCTTAACGACGCTCACATGTGATTCTTTAGGACAAGCCTGATATCTAGCACATAAGTATACAGAAAATATAATGTCAGGTCGACTAGCAGTTAAATATTGTGAACTACCAATCATACCTCTATACTTATGTACGTCATTTGGTGTACCCCTTTCTTCTATATCAACTTTTGTAGACATTGCCACGGGTCTGCCAATAGGTTTGACGTTATCCATGTCAAATTTCTTTAGCAAGTCTTTTGTATACTTTGCTTGATTGATAAATATCCCTTGTGAACTTTGCTTGATTCGTAGCCCAAAGAAGAATGTTAGTTCTTCCATCATGCTCGTTTTGAATTCATTCTGCATACACTTAGCAAACTCGTTACATAGCATCTCATTACTTGATCCAAAAATTATGTCATCTACATAAATTTGCACTAATAACATATTTTTATCCCAAAAATTTATATAGAGAGTAGAATCAATCTTCCCTTTTGAAAAATCGTGTTCGAGCAAGAAGGAACTAAGACGCTCATACCATGTATGAGATGCTTGTTTGAGTACGTAGAGAGCCTTACGAACCTTGAAAATATGATCAGGATTTTTAAAATCTTCGAAGCCAGGAGGTTGTTTTACAAAAACTTTTTCTTTTATAAAACCATTTAGAAAAGCACTTTTGATATCCATTTGAAAAAGTTTGAAACCATGAAAACTTGCCAAAGCACAAAGCATACGAATGGACACTTGTCTAGCAACTGGAGCAAACGTCTCATCATAGTCAATGCCTTCTTCTTGATTATAGCCTTGAGCTAGTAGATGTGCTTTGTTGCGTGTGACTGAACCATTCTTAAATAATTTATTTTGGAACACCCACTTGGTCCCAATGATCGGATGATCAATTAGTCTGGGAACGAGTTCCCAAACTTGATTCCGTTCAAATTGGTTTAGTTTCTCTTGCATTGCAGAATTCTAAAATTCATCATTAAAAGCTTCTAAAATATTTTTAGGTTCTATTTTGGAAATAAATGCAACATTAGCAACTATCTCTCTTGTACTTGAAAGAGTACTAACACCTCTTGATACATCACCTATTACCGGTTCTTTCATATGATCTAGCGTAAACTGCAATCGTTTCGGCAGACTTTCCAGGATAGTGTATCTTCTGATGTTCTATTAGAGCGAGTTTTCTCTTCTTCATTGTCACTATCGTCATTGCGTTGACCATTCAGCTCATCGAATGTGACATTTATTGACCCTTTAATGACAAGTGATCTCATGTTGAATAACCTGTATCCTTTGCCCTTTGCCATATACCCCAAGAATATGCCCTCGTCAGCTTTTTTATCAAAATTTTCCAATTTATCTCTTGTCTTTAAAATAAAACATCTACAACCAAAGAACATGAAATAGCTAATGTTAGGAGTTCTATTAACCCACAATTCATAAGGAATCTTTTTAGAGATAGGTCTAATAAGACTTCTATTCAAAACATGGCATGTTGTTTAGACATCTTCAGCCCAAAAATAATTTGGAAGATTATGCTGGTTAAGCATAACTATCGCCATATCACCAAGAGTTCTATTCTTTCTCTTTACAACTCCATTCGATTGAGGAGTTCTCAGGTAAGAGAACTCATGTGATAACCCATTTGAATCACAAAAGAATTTAAATTCATGGTTATCAAATTTTCCTTCAAGATCACTTCGTATCTGAGTAATCATGAATCATTTCTCATTTTGTACTTTTTTACAAAAATATAAATTCAGAAAAGGCCTCATTCTATTTGCAAGAAAGTAAACCCAAGTATACTATGAGTAGTCATCAACTATCACGTAAGCATATAGCTTACCGCCAAGACTGGCGACTCTACTTGGTCTAAACAAGTCCATATGTAATAGCTGCAAAGGTCAAAAGGTTCTTTCACCGTTTATTGATTTGAAAGATGACCTAGATACCTTATTCTTTTCGCATTCGGTACAGACAATATATTTCTTGAATGTAATATTATGTAAGCCTCTTACCAGTTTCTTAGTGGACAATCTTGCAATAGTGTCCTTGTTCGCTTGTCCAAGATGCATATGCCATACCCAGCTTTCGTCTTGAATTGTGAACAGATACTTCCCTGTATTGTTAGTCTTTTTCGACAGATATAGTACATATGTATTATCCTCTTTTATTCCTTCAAAGGAAATTATTCCACAAGTTTTATCATAAACAAAATATTTATTCTTAACAAAATTAATTCTATAACCATGATCAGTCAATTGACTAATGCTTAGAAAGTTATGTTTTAATTATGTTACTAAGCATACATCTTTAATAATGGGTGAGGGATAAGTACATAAGTCGCTAATTCCAATAATGTGTCCTTTCAGGTTGTTTCCAAAGGAAACCTAGCCTTCTTTTTTCATCTATAGAGTTGCAAATAATTTGTTATCACCTGTCATATACATGAAGAAACCACTATCGAGAATCCACTTGCTTCTAGTGGGAGGAGGAATGTCCACCTATAACACAAGTTGAAGATGTAATCTTTGGTACCCACTTTCTTGAGGGTCCTAATTTGTTAGCTTTTGGAACTCATACATACACATTCAAATATACTAGCTTTCTAATCTTATACTAGTATGATACATGTTCTCGAATACCACAATAGTGACATACAGCAGAAGTGTTAGTGCTAGGTGTAGTTCGAAGATCATGTATATGTGTTTTTGAAGATGTGTGTGTTTTTTCTTATTGTGTGAAAATGTATACATATAAGCATGGCTTCTGGCAGTTCTAGTAGTGTTGGTTGTGTTGTGTTTGTGCTTACCCTTATGACTTGTGTTCTCTTGGGCTATAGGTTTGACAACATGTTTGTCCAACTTAATCTCTAACTTTTTAGAGACGTCATAGGCTTCATTGTATTTGGCCGTAAGCGCATCTATTCTCTGAGCAACAATATTGTACTTTTTTTTCTCTAGCTCATAGAGATCGTTAAGTTTTACATTTGCTTGATTAACTTTCTCAAGCTTTTCAAGAGTATCATGTAAGCTTAACTTTAAAGAAGTAATCTCATTTGTGTCACTAGAAGAATTTCTAATATCTTCTAACATTTAAGATTGCTTTGAAAACTCATATTGCGCAAATTTTAGCTCTTTTTTGCACTTTTGTACAAATCCATCATTTTTCTCTAATCTTCTAACAGATTAGTGAAAGCATCAGATAGTTCATCAAAAGTAAATTCTTCATAGAGAGTGGTCTATATTACCTTAGCATCTGTAGCCATAAAGCATAGGTTTGCCGTGTTGCGAGGCTTCTCTTCTTCTTGAGAGTCACTAGCTTTGCTTTTACACTAGATGCTAGTGTTAGCATAGTTTCTAGTCGAAGTCCTTCTCTTACTCAACTAATCATGCCTATTTTCTTTTCTTATAACAGGATAATCTTTTTTTATGTGACCTATTCTCTTACAGCTGAAGCAGATGGGTTCTTCGTAGTCTCTGGAATCTTTTTTCTTCTTGTTTGACCTCTTATATTTGAGGAATCTTCTGAAGTTCCTTGTCATGAGAGCCATCTGCTCGTTGTCTGAGATGTCTGTCTCACTTTCATCATCAAAGGCTGTCTTGTGATTAGCTTTGAATGCTATCGCCTTCTCTTTTGGTGGTGACTCTCCAAAATCTTTAAGGTCTAGCTCATGCGTTATAAGCTTTCCCATAAGGGTTTTAAGAGTCATCGTTGTGAGAACATTTGCTTCAATAATGGTCGTTGCTTTAGGATTCCAGTTCTTGGTTAGCCTGCGAAGTACCTTCCGAATCTTCTTATGATTGATTTATTAAGATAGAGCATCACGACCCACCCCCGCTTTCCAGGATACGAGTGCATATCCAAACCAGTCGACGCCGTAGTATCGGCAGTAGAACGTTGTCTAGCCATAATGCTCAAGATCACATAAAATAAATACATTATTTGCTCATTCTCAAAACTAAATAAAAACTACAATATCAAATTTTATATTTGAATAAAAAGTACAATGTCTCACAAATTATAAAAGACATCTAAATAAATACTCAACTATTTAACTAGTCTCTAGGTTTAGCCTCCGCATATACCCATGTCTCCCAATGGTCCAAGCATAGCGTATCAAGCGACTATCTAAAAATATTGGTTTCCAGTCAAGAATGAAATGACTACAAATTATAGAATGCAGTTTCAAGTATATGTTAACGACTATAAGACAATGGTTAGTCATAAAATATTTGGTGAGAATGTCAAGACATTTGTAACAAGAAACATGATGAATACATGCAGAAAAGTATGTGATAGCATGTAATATAAGGATAACTATCTACGTGTTTTGAATTACTCTTTCGATATGTGATCGGTCTGGGGCAGTTACACTACAAGGTCTAAGTTAATTATCAAGGTCTACATTATTTAACAAGGCCTACATTATTTATCAAGGTATACTGTGTAGAAAATAAAATATGGTTTATGGTCTGATTATATATCTATTTAGTACTTTTCCGTCCTGACACGAAGTACAAAAGAGAAAGCATGACACGTACATGAAAATATGATGTGCCATCGTGTAAAGAGTGTGTCAGGAATCAAGTATTATATAACTGAACAATGTGTTATAGGAATTAATAATATTGAAAACAAATAAAAAATGTACTCGCCTGAGGTCCTTAGCTGGTGAAACAAATAGTACTATTGCATTCAAAATCGTCCAATTGGCTAGGATAGTACGCAAAACTAATAATACTCCACCACTCAGTGGGCAACAAAAGTCAAACTCCTGCCATTGTCTTCAGATGCTGAAATAGACATCACCAACGTGTTTGGTATAAAATAATGTCTGAAAATACCTACCCAAAAGTCCAATTTTGGACACAGGGGCAAAATTATAATTTTGGGTCAAAACGATGACCGTCGTTAAACCCACTTTGTACCGAAAAGGGTGCCAGTAACTACGATCTCTAAAGTCATCAACCTACATGTCTACAGGTCCAGTTTGACGATATAAAGCAAACCGTATGTTCAAAGTTGGATTTCGGTAGATCGTGCACAAATTCGTCCGTTGGATCGAGTCGTAGGTCCACCAAAATAGCGTTCCGATCGACCTTCTCAGAATCGGATCAAACTTGGCATACAGGACCAAAAAAATGACACGGTCTTATTGGCACAAGTTTTGTCTCGAGATGACGAGCGTTCACGAAGTTATGGGTTCATTTGCATAGAGGCCGATACGGGGTATCTTAACCGATATGCATCGATTTTGTTGCGCACACACAATGAAATTGAGTTTCGTCGAATCCCACACGTCGACAACATCCATACGCATCTTTCGATGCATATGGGTTGCGACCACGTTCCCCGGCTTGTCGGGACGCACGCCATATCGATGATTTTTTATAAAAATTTTACTGTTTTGAAAACTGTTTTTCTCGATTTTCTTAATTTGTTTTCTCGGTGCACAGGGGATGAAATCAGAAACTATGAAAAGTGTTAAGAAGCCTATAGGTTGTCTACAAGATTTTTTAATTAGTTTTTAAAATCTCCTAATGGTTTGTTCAAAATCTACCTTCCAAATTAGGGTTTGGGACTGTTTTGGTGTCCTGTTCTTTAAGAGATTTCATTGATCTTTGGGTTGATTTATCTGATATTCTATCGCGCAAAAATTTAATCTAATAAATGAAACTCGAAGGGGTTTAGGTTGTGAGCATACCAGCACAATTGGTTCATGAAACGATCGCGCGTGGAGGCCAGAAATGTACGACAAAGTTATGGAAAAATTTGGTTACTGCTGCTGATATACTGCTATTGCAGCAGCTGCTTTGTTGTACTGCACCGCAGCCCGGTAACTAGCAGGCGACTACAGGTGGTGCGCGCGGCCAGGAATGCGCATATAGAGTTGGTGAAGGCCCTTGGTAGAGAACAAAAGTCCTCCAGTTCGTGATATGGAGAATTGCTCATATACGAGTGTTTAAATCCAATTTTTTTATTCAAATTCATATTTGAATCCATCCCAGATTTAGATTGATTTTGAATGGGGTTTAGATCTTGTCTAGAAGATAATTTGAATAGGGTTATATAGATCAATATTTGATGAAGTATGGTTTAGATTTGATTGAGTTCTACTACCCAAAATTTAAAAACTTCTTCACGCAGGCTTCGGGTTCATGGAAGAAGAACAGTGAGCAGTGCGAGCACTATTCACATGTTTCTCTTTCTTTCTTTTCTTTTCTTTTTTTCTTTTAAATAAAAGTAGTTTAAAACCTTTTAAATAAATACAAGTATATATATATATATATATATATATATATATATATATATATATATATATATATATATATTTTATATATATATATATCTATTATATATATATATATATATATATATATATATTAAAAATATATATATATATATATATGTATGTATATATATATTCTAAAATAATAATAGTAATAAAATAACAATAATAATAATTATTATTATTACTATAATAAAATAATAACAATAATAATATCAGCAAACAAATAATAGAAGCCTTATAAGTTTGGGGTGAGTACACTTCTATTATTATTATAATTACATAAATATTAAATTTTAAAACCTATTTGAAAGATAAATAATTATTAAAATTTGAAAGATAACCAAAATGTGATTTACTAGAATTTAATCATCAGATTCCTAAAATAAATAAATCTAGTACGTCTACAGCTAATGTGCTAGTCAAGACAGTTGACTGCACTAGTCGTGCCATATTGTCTAGTCATTGTGCATAACCAAATTTAAGCAGGACTAAAACTATATTTATCTATAGATAAAAAATAATTCAAAACAAATTATTTAAGAAAAAAATAAATACAAAAATGCAAAAAAAAAATCCTTAAAAGTTTTGGAGGTTTACATCCTACCCAACTTATAAAAATTTTGTCCTCGAAATTAAAAATAATCTTAATAATCAAAGGATAGCAAGATTAAAAAAATAAAGGGAGGGCCAGTACGTCAAATCGTAACTCGGCATCCGAAGGGAGGGTGGAGGTAGTTATAAAAAGAAACCCAAATTAGACGTCATATTCTACAATATAGGGCATTCTCCATTTAAGACTCTACCCAACTTGTAGAAATTTACTAACCATGAAAATCGTCGTTACAAGACTTCTGAGAAGGACAATTTCTAGGGAGAGGCACGAGGATATTCGACACTTCTAACCGCAGTTACGGTTTCTAAGTGATCCTAGATATTTTCATAGTGTTCTTGGTCAATAACTTCTATAGAAGGATTATTATAATCTGTCATCGTTCCTATGGCGATGGTTTCAACAAGATGGTGGTAATCTCTTGTTCGAATATACTAGAACGTGTCATCGGTTCAAAGGATTTTGCTCTTCTCCTAACATGGGTACTAAGAGGTGAGAGTCTATAAAAGTGTAGAAACCTTGCTTAAGTTTTTGATTAGGTAGGGTTGTAAAACCCCTCATAATTTAAAGAAATATTTAAATTATTTTTGGATTTTATTTAATTCTAATTTATTTTTATCTTATTTATATTATATAAAAGGACTATAGCCATGCTTGAGTTTGAATATGCAAGACGACTAGAAAGTATGGCATGCATAGTGTAGTCGTGTGCTTTAACTAGCATGCTAGCCATGTTAGGAATGCCATGGTCATATTGTAATCTTTTGCATGTTAACCATTCGAATTATGGCACAAGTTATATTTTTATTTAATTAATTAGTTAAGAAAGCCTTTATGACTTTTTAGGAGACCCGGTTGCACCAAACCTTTCCAAACCTCTTCCAAGCTAAATCCAACCCTATGTAGGCATGTTGGGCATTATTAAATATCAATAATTACATATATTTGTATTTAATTCAGATTTTGGATTGTATTTCATAGATAGAATTAATTAGCTCTATATTAGGAAAGACCTTTTTAAATCCTCAATCCAATCAATTAGCCAACTCACCAAACAACCAAATCATGCCATAGAGAACCCCCACCACAGATTTCGGCCAAGCAACCCCCCCATGGCCGAACACCCCATAGGAAAAGGATTCATACTCCTTTTCATACATGCAACCCAATAAAGCCAATATATATACATCAACTTAGCCCAAACCCTAATGCTAACTTAATTCTTCCTTTTCTTCCACCTCAATAGCCGACCACCCCTTTCCCTCTCCATATTCTAGGCAGCACTTCTCCCCTCATAGCCTCCATACATCATCTCCTCCATTGCACATCTCTCCATCCTTCACAAAAACTTATCTCCTCCACCTTACATCCACCCAACCCCTCAAACAAAACCTAAAAACTTCATCTTCTCCATCCAACCATCTATAGCCATTGCCAACCTTTCTATACTCACCAAAAGAGGATTAGCAAGTAAAGATAGCGAGAAAGGTTGGAGCTTTGTCGAGGAGAAGTTGTCACAACCTCTCTAGCACGGACCTTTGGTAAGAAATCCAAATATTTCCATCTCAAACCCTTACTAAAATTCTATAGAAAATATGTTATTAAATCTGTAGAAATCATATTTTGATGGCTTTTTTTATGTATAATCATCCATAAAGGTTTCATAAAATATAGGCGTAATATTCATGTTTCGGTAGGATCAAAATTAACCCCATTGTGAAGGAACTATGAGTTATTGGTGCCTATTCTTGAAACTGAATTTTATGTGTGTTCATATACATAAATTAAGATTTTTAAGTATTTTTCCACGATTTTAGCAACTCAAATCTGGTCGAGAAAATTGTAGGTCAAAACTAGCTAATTTTGGGTAACCGGCTGACCTAGAATGTCCCAAACTTGTAGTATAACTCAACCCTTGTACCTCTGATATTATTCTGTGAAATAAAGTATTTTATTGCTGTTTAAATTATATTTTTTATTATTTTAGCAATTTTGAGTCATTATCTATGTTCCGGGCGAGTTTCGGGTATACTAGCTGACTTAGTAATCAACCAGTCGTAAATGTCTTCAAAAATATTAATTCTGGAATTTCAGAGATAAATCTGTAGAAAATTAGTTTAAATATTATTTTTGTGATTTTTATATGATTTTTAAGTTTGTTATTGAAGTAGGGGCATAACCGACTAATTAAAAGTTAGAAATCCTAAAACTGTATTTCGATGTCTCGTGGAACCTGTGTGTAATTGTATGGATCTAAATGGTTCCACGGGAGATTGAATATAATTTTAACACGTTACTTTGACTAATTAAGTTGTATCGTAAGTTTCGTGAGTAGTGACTTAATATAGTTAATTAATTATCTAGGAGCGTCGGGTTTCGGAGGCGTGGACGCGGGAGCGGCATTTCATATTCACAGCACGGAATCAGGAAAGATACCTTGCCACCTTACTCTGTGATTTATATATTCTTATTTTCAGTTGTTATTTTTAGTATTTCTTATTTGTTGATATTATAAAATTATGCGTCCAAGTCACACTTGGGTACAAGCGACCATGTCGGTCGTTTTTCTCGCTTTTATTTATTTTTCTTGTATTGACTTAGTCTAGTGACCACCCCTTTGTTGATGAGGTATTTGTATATCTCATGCGACCTTGACACATACTTTATCACGTGATGTGAGTCACATGTAGGACACGTACTCGCGTAGTCGGCCGGGCACCGATACGTATGAGGCGTACGACGGTTAGGAGTAACTGCCAATAGAATTGCATGCTAGTAGACTTGGCAGTTACTAGAGGTTTCTATGAGTTATGGATGTGACCCTACTAGGCATTGGTTGGGGAGAACAGTTCCTTAATGTATGGTCCATGTATGCACTTTCCTATTATTGTCGGTTATCTCCACTGGAGATACGGTCCTAGATCCTGATACCTGATTTCCTGCTGGCCTCTGATATTCGAGGAATGATATGCTTTGAGGTCCCTGGTATCCTGATGGGACCATACCTGAGTTCCTGCACCTGAGCCAGAGTGCCCATGCGTTGAAGGTTTGTTCTTAACTGCATTTTTACTGTAGAATTGGTAGGCACCCTATTACATGCAACCCCTTTTACTCTCTATTATATATCACAGATTATATGGCATATTCTTTATGTATCTTGTTACGTCCCTCTGAGGACCTGGTTATCTCTCCAAGTGTGTGCTTTGTGACTTTTCGCAGGTGTTCTAGCCAAGGCCGTGATCTTCTCCATTCCTTCGATGATGATTGCTCTTGGTTCGTCTTGCCATTTTTTATCGATCATCCCCTTGTGTATTTTCTTTTATTTAAATTAGTTGGTAGTGGATTTGTCTCTGCCCAGCTACATGTATAAATGACAAATTCTTGAGTTAATTTATATATTATTCTTTTGATTTTGTGGATGAGATTTAGTTGTCTTGGTTTACTGTATTTTACAGCTTATGGATACATACAAGGTTTTCATATATTGGAGTATACTTCGTATGTATACAGCTAGCATGTCTATCTACTTAGTCCTAAGTATTTTGGGACTGGGGCGTTACATATTTTTGTAGTGAACCATGCAGGTAGAGCTTGTCACTTCGATTACATTACTGTACCGATGTGAGCCTGCATATAGGATTAGGACATAGGAATCTCATCCACAAGCTTGACTTCCTCCCTTGATTCCAAATCTCGAACTCTCGTCCGATTACCTTGACTTCCTTCTGCTTGATTCCTTTCGTTGTAAATCTTATCTTCTTTCATACTGAATAGGGAGGTTAGAAGATAACTCATATGAGTATACGTGTTATATTCCTCAGTTACTCTATTAGTTAACTTTATAAGTTGAGTAGTATGACTACAACCTACCACCCGTATCCTTGTAACCTAGTATTAAAGTGTAACAAAGTGATAATGAATATATGCTAGTGTAGGAGAGATGTTTACCTAGAATATAAAGATTTTGTAGCCCATACCCATTGGTCAACCAAGGCCTGATACAAGAACCAGTAGGACGACTGTATACGCAAGCACATCGGATAAGACTTAGATCCTTGTGAAAATCGAACTATTTATTAATGCTTTTAACGTATTCTTCCGTACTTATACTTTAAACTACCATGAATGATGACGCTATTTATAGCCTAGTTTTGGAAGCTTATTCTTTGTCGAGCTTGTTCAGGACATATGTATACTGGGGACGCCCACAAGCATATTGTCTAATTAGAATTAATGTATTATGGTCAGATCAACTATAGTGCATTTGGTTCGCTCTTCATATGATTATCCCACGTGGATTGAGATATAGAGGTATCTAGGATCTCCGCGACTGCATTGACAATTCCTCTTGAATTACACATTCGTCTTTAAATTGCATAATTTTATTCAATGACATCTTTCTTGAACTCTTTATTGCTTTTATCTTTCACTGATTGGAAAGGCGAACGCTCGTATTTGATAGATAGATACAAGGTATCCACATGGCCATGGTAGTTATATGCACAAGTATAGCAAACATCGACCAAGCCATATAACTACAACCTTGCCTAAAGTTACTCGTCCTTCCCTCGACCCTAATACCAATATCATGACCTTCTAGTCATTTGAGCTTGAAAAATGTGTAAGATCTTACCCTTGGGTAAACCACAAACCTAGGAGACTATCTAATCTCTAGGAATCAATTATTGTGAGTCTCCAAATATTCATCTTGATTCTTGGCTTAACTAGCAACCCGTATGCCTTAACTCAAACCTTACTTGACTAGGCCCCCACAGTTTAGACAGAGAAGAATAGACCAAAACAAGGACAAGCATTGCAAGGACTGTGGTAAACACCCATTCCAAGATTAGAGATTCAGCAGATGTTACTCTAGGTACAAATTTCTATTATCAAAGAAGTGACTTAGTATTAGAACAACACATTCACCAGCTTAGCCAAAATCTGTAGCATGACACCCCGTCATTATGTTGTATTAGTAATCAACAAGTGATGCATGAGCACTACATTCAATACCTCTAGAACCCTTATGACTGTAGTCTGGCAGGTTTGACACAAATAGAAATTCATGACTTAGTAGTTAGAGCTCTTTTCTATGACGTGCTTTAGAGTTCGTTATCCCACCGATAGACTCTCGTATACCATGGACAAGCGGGTCATTCCATCTTATCGACTCAGGTACCACTGTACGTGATCATTTCTATTTATTAGGACTCGGGGTACGATCCTCGAAACGGATTCACAACTACCCTATCATGTTATCGATCACATCGTGACTTATTATTACCACAGGTCAAGGTAAGATGTCGCGACTCAAATATTCCTAACCTTATTATTCCTAAAACTATGTCCTAGTCTCTAGAGTGAATAGATTGTAAGCCATTCTTACTATTAGGAATTAGGGGATCACCGATTGATTGAGGTAAATTGGTTCTCACTAGGATGATAAATTAGTGACTCGTGAACTCCCACTTTCTTTTTAGATCTTTTGGTGTCCCTTACCATGACTTTGTTATTTGGAGTGACTTTGTTATTTGGAGTGTAATACTAGCTGTTACCTTCCAACAAAATTCATATGCAAAACTTAAACGAGTCCACCTTCAAGTAGATATATCATGTCCCACTCAAACACATCTCCTTGCACTCTATTATTATGATACGACTTTCAGATCAAAAGGGACTAGCGATAACCCTTACCATAGCACCGATGTACTTTTCGACTATAGTTAGAGATCCAACCTTGACTCAAATCTTTTAGCCCAATATATGGTTGTGATCTACTCGAAGCCCTCTACGCACATGCCACTAGTGTGCCACTCAATAGAGGCCTCGTGTGCTACTTAAACACAAAAGTCACGGAAGGTGCATCTTATGACTTACGGAACCTATTCTACCAACCCGACAGTAAATTTACCCAACCACTTGAATTTGAACCTATTCTACATTACCCTAACCTAATAGGGATGGTTTAAAGTCCACAAAATTTTGTCCAGCTACTATAGATTAAAATCTGAAGTTCATGCAATCAAAGATTGAAATCCAATTAGGGAACCTATTAAGACTCAGTTAATCCCATCATAGCCCATCGCCATATTGGGACTATAAAACCAAACTTGATGAAATAGGCCCTCACCCTTATTATGTAGGCCCTACCTCTTGGCTCACTAATTCTCCTTCTATAGATTTCGTAACTGCATCTCTTTCGTAGCCCATGTTATGAATCTCTCGATCGGTACCAACTTGCTTCCGGATATACTTGACCAAGACCCTCATACTGTCTTGACCAAACATAATTAATATATGGGCCATATTAAATAGATAATACCTAGACTTCCTATAGAGTCCGTGACTACGATTGGAAATACCTCATACTTCCATATACCTCCTTGAAATTTGACCTTCTTAGAAGCCTATTATTGTACTTTCCCCGATTAGCCAACTTCTATAAGTTGGGTAGAACATTGAACTTATTATACTCTACCTCTCAGAATGGGATTACAATCGTCCGTTCTTCCGTCTGTATGGAATTTATGAAATGATCTTTTATTTTGCATTTTATATCCCTTTGCTCGTGCATTTAGATAACTACGGTAACAGATTGCAACCTAAATTCTTCAAGTCAATCATAGAATCATTTTTGTTTAAATCAAGAGCAAAATTTTTGAGGCAAATAGATCGCAAGCCTCTCTAAGAAACATAAGATTTGGAATTAGCAAGTGGTTGGAAATGATTGGTTTCAATTAGACTAATAATTCAATGGTTCATAACGTCGACCCATATTCGTATCATTTGATACCCTCGACCGTGATTTTGATAATTGAAGCACAACACTAGCCTTTTCCTTTCGACAAAGTTCACACTCACGAACTAGACTAGTCATGCTATTCACAGATATACATGTCCCACACAAACAAACTTTCCAGTGCTCCAATTAAATTATACCCGTGTATGACACATTGTTTCCTCAAAACAAACCATAGAGACCCAAACTCGATCTATTCGATGTCACCCATGCAAATATCAACCCATTCCCTTAACTAAACTGAATAGTCAAGATCTATGCAAGACGTAGCACACCTATGACGTATGCCTTTCAACAAGCAAGCACATGCCTCCTACACAACACCAAACATCAGCCCACACATATTAGTCGTTAAGACTTAGATTTTTCAAAACATTTGCCTAATCATATTCTATAGCCTGGGTTCTTTAATTATCATCGATTCTCATCATTTGGCCATAAATTCTTCTTCTCTAAGTTTTCAAGCTCACTTCTTAGTTTTCCATGTTAGACGTAGAAAGAATCCTTCTGAACCGACATACCTTAGTATATTCAAACAAGAGGTCGCTACCAGCTTGTTAGAAGCATGACCCCTAGAGTGGCAATATTTGATTGTAGTAACCTTCTTATAGTTGTTATTGGCCAAGAACGTCATGGTGTTATCGAGGCTCACTTAGAATCCAAGACTGCGGTCAGAAGTGTCCATTATTCTCGTGCCCCTCCCTAGAAATTGTCCTCCTCAAAGTCTTATAATGACACGATCTTTACGGGTGGCCAACTTCTATAAGTTGGGTAGAGTCTGGAAGGAAGCATACCCCATCTTGTAGAATATGAGGTCAACTGGGATTCCTATGACAACCATCCCTCCATCCTTTCAAAAATTGAGCTACGATTTGACGTACCTACTCTCCCTCCGTACAAAATCTTGTATTCTTATATTATGATTATTTTAATTTTGAGGACGAAATTGTCATAAGTTGGGTAGGATGTAAAACCCTCATAATTTAAAGGAATATTTAAATTATTTTTGGATTTTATTCTAATTTATTTTTATCTTATTTATATTATATAAAAGGACTATAGCCATGCTTGAGTTTGAATATGCAAGACAACTAGAAAGTATGACATGCTAGCGTAGTCGGGTGCTTTAACTAGCATGCTAGCCATGTTAGGACCAAACCTTTCCAAACATCTTCCAAGCCAAACTCAACCCTATGTAGGCATATTGGGCATTAATAAATATTAATAATTACATATATTTGTATTTAATTCATATTTTGGATTGTATTTTATAGATAGAATTAATTAGCTCTATATTAGGAAAGACCATTTTAAATCCTCAATCCAATCAATTAGCCAACTCACCAAACAACCAAATCATGCCATAGTGGACCCCCACCATAGATTTCGGCCAAGCAACCCTCCTATGGCCGAACACCCCATAAAAAAAGGATCCCCACTCCTTTTCATACATGCAACCCAATAAAGCCAATATATATATATCAACTTAGCCCAAACCCTAACGCTAACTTAATTCCTCCTTTCCTTCCACCCCACAGCCGACCACCCCTCTCCTCTCCATATTTTCGCAGCACTTCTCCCCCCATAGCCTCCACACATCATCTCCTCCATTGCACATCTCTCCATCCTTTACAAAAACTCATCTCCTCCACCATACATCCACCAAATCCCTCAAAACAAACCCTAAAAACTCCATCTTCTCCATCCAGCAATCTATAGTCATTGCCAACCCTTCCATACTCACCAAAAGAGGATTAGCAAGCAAGGATAGCGAGAAAGGTTGGAGCTTTGTCGAGAAGAAGTTGTCACAACCTCTCTAGCACGGACCTTTGGTAAGAAATCCAAATATTTCCATCTCAAACCCTTACTAAAATTATGTAGAAAATATGTTATTAAATCTATAAAAATCATATTTTGATGGCTTTTGTTATGTATCATCCATAAAGGTTTCATGAAATATAGGTCTAATATTCATGTTTCGGTAGGATCAAAATTAACCCCATTGTGAAGGAACTATAATTTATTGGTGCCTATTCTTGAAACTGAATTTTATGTTTATATACATAACTTAGGATTTTTAAGTATTTTCTACGATTTTAGCAACTCAAATCTGTTCGAGAAAATTATAGGTCAAAACTAGCTAATTTCGGGTTACCGGCTGACCTAGAATGTCCCAAACTTGTAGTATAACTCAACCCTTGTACCTCTGATATTATTCTATGAAATAAATTATTTTATCGCTGTTTAAATTATATTTTTGTTATTTTAGCAATTTTGAGTCATTAACTATGTTTCGGACAAGTTTCGGGTAGACTAGCTGACTTAGTAATCAACCAGTCGTAAATGTCTTTAGAAATATTAATTCTAGAATTTGAGATAAATCTATATAAATTAGTTTAAATATTATTTTTATGATTTTTATATGATTTTTAAGTATGTTATTGAAGTAGGGGCATAACCGACTAATTAAAAGTTAGAAACCCTAAAACTGTGTTTCGATGTCTCGTGGAACCTGTGTGTAATTGTATGGATCTAAATGGTTCCACGAGATTGAATATAATTTTAACACGTTACTTTGACTAATTAAGTCGTACCATAAGTTTCGTGAGTAGTGACTTAATCTAGTTAATTATTATCTAGGAGCGTCGGGTTCCGGAGGCGTGAATGTGGCGGCGTTTCATATTCACAGCATGGAATCAGGCAAGATACCATGCCACCTTACTCTGTGATTATATATTCTTATTTTTATTTGTTATTTTTTGTATTTCTTATTTGTTGATATTGTAAAACTGTGCGTCCAAGTCACACTTGGGTGCAAGCGACATTGTCGGTCGTTTTTCTCGCTTTTATTTATTTTTCTTGTATTGACTTAGTCTAGTGACTACCCCTTTATTGATGAGGTATTTGTATATCTCATGCAGCCTTGACACATACTTTATCGCGTGAGGTGAGTCACATGTAGGACACGTACTCGCGTAGTCGGCCGGCCACCGATACGTATGAGGCGTACGACGGTTAGGAGTAACTGCCAATAGAATTACATGCTAGTAGACTTGGCAGTTACTAGAGGTTTCTATGAGTCATGGATGTGACCCTACTAGGCATTGGGTGGGAAGAACAGTTCCTCAACGTATGGTCCACGTATGCACTTTCCTATTATTGCCGGTTATCTCCACTGAGATACGGTCCTGGATCCTGATACCTGATTTCTTACTGGCCTCTGACATTCGAGGAATGATATTTTTGAGGTCCCTAGTATCCTGATGGGACCATACCTGAGTTCCTGCACCTGAGCCAGAGTGTCCATGTGTTGAAGGTTTGTTCTTAACTGTATTTTTACTGTAGAATTGGTACGCACCCTATTGCATGCATCCCCTTTTACTCTCTATTACATATCACAGATTATATGGCATATTCTTTATGTATCTTGTTTCGTCCCTCTGAGGACCTGGTTATCTCTCCAGGTGTGTGCTTTATGACTTTTTGCAGGTGTTCTAGCCAAGGCCGTGTTCTTCTCTATTCCTTCGTAGATGATTGTTCTTGGTTCGTCTTGCCATTTTTATCGATCATTTCCTTGTGTATTTTCTTTCATTTAAATTAGTTGGTAGTGGATTTGTCTTCGCCCAACTACATGTATAAATGACAAATTCTTGAGTTAATTTATATTATTCTTTGATTTTGTGGATGAGATTTAGTTGTCTTGGTTTACTATATTTTCAGCTTATGGATACATACGAGGTTTCTATATATTGGAGTATACTTCGTATGTATACAGATGGCATGTCTATGTACTTAGTCCTAAGTATTTTGGGACTGGGGCGTTACAAGGGTGGGAGTCTGTAAGTCATAATGACCAGGGTATGCAGGTTAGTGTTTCGTATCGTATAGGAGGTATGTGCTTGTTTGAGTGGATGCATATGCTGTAGGTGTGATGCGTCTTGCACGGATCACGGGTATTCAGTTTATTCGAGCAAATGAGTCAATATTCTAGGGTTAAGTCAAAATGGAAATAAAATGAACATCTTATGGTTTATTCTAAGGAAAAATGTGTCATACATGTGGGATAATTAAAATGGAGCATAGGAAGGTATTTGTGTGGGACATGTATGTCTTGTGTGTAGCTTGACTAGTCTAGTTCATGAGTGTAAAATTTATTGGAAGGAAAATGCTAGTGTTGTGCTCCCAATATCAAAGTAATTACCGAGGGTATCAATTGATATGGATAGGAGTGGACGTTATGAACCACTGTATTATTAGTTCAATTGGAACCAATCTATTCCAGTCATTTGCTAATTCGAAAAAAAACCTTTTGTTTCTTAGAAGCTTGTAATCTATGCACTACAGAAATTTTTGTTCTTGAAGTTGAAACTAAGATGCAATTCTATGGTAGAACAATATTTGAAGAATCAAGGTTGCGATCTTTTACCGCAGTTATCTATACGCACGAGCAAAGGGATATAAAAGGCAATAGGAAGATCGTATTGAAACTTCCAAACAAATGGAAGAATGGTTACCAATGGCTTCCCATTCTAAGAGATAGAGTACACTAGGCTCATTGTTCTACCCGACTTATAAAAATTGGTTAATCGTGGAAAGCACAGTAATAGGACGTCTAAGAAGGTCAAATTTCGAGTAGATATATGAGGATATGACGTACTTCTATTCGTAGTCATGGACTCTATAGAAAGCCTAGGTACAACTTATTTAACATTGTCCATGATCATGTTTCATCAAAGGAATGAGAGGTATTGGTCAAGCTTAACTGGAAACAAGTTGGTACAGCAGGATTCCATTCAACTCATAACATAGGCTACAAAGGAACACGGCTAAGAAATTTATGGAAGAAGGAGTAGTGGACCATGAGATAGGGACAACATAAGAGGTGTAGGGACATAATTTCTAAATTTTGGTTAATAGCTCAAATGTGATGATATGCATGGATGGATTTAACAGGATTTTAATTGGTTCCCTAATTAGACATCAATCTTTGATTGAACGAAACAAGGGTTTTAATCTATATTGGCTATCAAGAATCCATAAAATCAATCTTAACTATTCCTACTAGGTTGGGGTAACCTAGAATAGGTTCAAACTCAAGTGGTTAGGCTAATGGACAGTCGGGGTGGTTAACTAGGTTCCTAAAGCCCAAAAATGTGCCTTCTGTGACTTTTGTGTTAAGTAGCACAAGAAGACTCAATTGAGTGGCACACTAGTGGTATGTACGTAGTGGGCTTCAAATAGATCATAACCATATATTGGGTCGAATGGTTTGAGTCGAGATTGAGTCTCTAATTGTAGTCGACAATATCGGTATTATGGTAAGGGTTATAGTTTAGCCTTTTTGACCTGAAAGTCGTATCATAAAAAGAGTACAAGGGGACGTGCTTGAGTGGGACATGATATGCCTAGATGAAGGTGAACTCGTCTAAATCTTGTATATGAAATTTGTTGGAAGGTAACAACTGGTCTTGCGCTCTGAATATCATTGTCACGGTAAATGACACTAAAAGATCGAAACTGAATGTGGGTGTTTATGAGGCACAAATTCATCATCCTAGTGGGAACCAAGTTATCCTTGTCAATCGACAATACTAGCAAATCTTAAAATTTAGAGGGCTCACAACCTATATACTTCAGAAATTTATTTCTTGAAATTAAACTAAGACAAGGTTTTATGATTAATGAAGTTAGAGAAATTCAAGTCGTGATGTAATAATAACGTGATACGATAGATATGGATCAAGTTTGAAGATCGTTCTCCAATTTCAAGTAAATGGAAAGTAATTGCGTAATAGCTTTCATGGCTATAGGTGATATGGTGAACTAAGGGGCATTATGTGTCTATCTTCTCTCGAATACAAGCATTTGTTTTTCTGAATTAAGTAAAGGCGAAAACAATAAAGAGTTCAAGGGAGAGGGGATCGGATGTGAATACGTGGTTCCAAGGGTGATTGAATAATTCAAAGAGAGTTGTCAGGGCATTGGATAAGATCCTAGAGGCATCTATATCTCAATCCATGTAGTTAATCATATGAAGAGCAAACCGATGCACTAAGGTTGATCAGACCATAATACACCGATTCTAATTAGATAATATGTTAGGCGTCCCCAATAAACATGTGTTCTGAACAAGCTCGATAAAGAATAAGCTTACAAAACTAGGCTATAATAGCAGCATTAGTCAAGGTATTCCAAAAATATAAGTACGCAAGATTATGATTGAAAGAAGGCACAAGTAGTTTAAGTTCATTAAAATCTAAGACTCGTCCGGTGTTTGTGCCTCTATAGTTGTCTTGTCCTTTTTTCTCTAAAGCCTTGGTCGACCAATGGGTTAGGGAACTCTAAACTCTATATTCTAGATAAACCCATTAGTGTCAGTCAATTACCTCGTTAATAGGTAATAAGGACAACGGGATGCTAGGTTGGGAGGCATGCTACCCAACTTATAAAAATTTCTACTAGTATTGGCTTTGAATCAATAGGACATACATGTCATTTTCTTAATCTCTATAGTATTAGAAAACTGTAATTATGTCTGAAGTCATTTTACCGAGAGTTTATGCCTCGCTAGTGTACAACTGGCTGTAGTAAACCCTTGGTTTCGTGACTCAAATGATATGAAATCGAGTAATTTATTAACTATATCCAATATTGACGTAAAGATAACTAAGATCAAAAGAGCACAACTAAGACATAGCTTTAACAATATTCGATAACCTACGTTTACTTGAAATAGTATCAACTTTAGGTATCGTGCCTCGCCAGTGTACTGCTGGGTGCAATAAATCCGTAGTCTCCATAAGTCAAATAAATGACGACAGTGCACTGTTGTCTTACCATTGTAAGTCAACGAATATTCTTCCAACTATATTTGTAAGAATTCAAAGGAGCTTCTAGAGATTCAAACAAGTTGACTATGATTGGAAAAGCGTAAGTATTGTCCTCAAAGTGAAAGTATCCATTTTTAAATCAAATGATCGATTAGGTATCAATTTTGAAAATTAAGCGATCGACTAGGAGAAACGACCAAAGTAAAATTTCCAATTTTCTATTTCTCTTATCAAGGATCGAAGGATAACACAAAACAAAACTTACTCAGAATTACTTGATGGATAACTGGTTATGTTAGGCTCAAAAGTCAACGAAGAAATAGAATATTAACTTTTAGAAAATAATTTCTTATGGAAATAAGTAAGGGGTACAACCTAGGCAGGAAGGTAATTCAATAATTATCAACATTAGGTTGAATGGCCTAGGCAGGAAGGTAATTCAACAAATTATCAACGTTAGGGATTGAATCCTAAGAAGTCCTAATTTATTGGGAGATAGTCCCACCTTTGATCCTACCATCGTATCAAATATCTAAAAGAGTTTTAGAGTTCAATAGATTTATACCTAAATCAGATGACCGATGTGGCAATCTTAACTACCCAATAGTCAATTTGCACAAGGGCTCCTAGTCCTAGTCATTCTTCTAAAATCAAATTAATCCTAATTTTTGAATGCATTATCTAGTCGTAGGCTCGTAATAGTACGAATAACTTAAGTACTATCACGAGTTCGCAATCTTTTGTAAAACCTGACCTGCATGGGCCACCACAAAAACTTATCACGACCCGCACCCGCTTTTCGGGATACGAGTACGTGTCCAAGCCAGCCTACGCCGCAGTGTCGGTAGTAGAACGCTGTCTAACCACAATGCTCAAGATCACATAAAATAAATACTTTATTTTCTTATTCACAAACTAAATAAAATATAATATCAAAGTTTACATTTGAATACAAAGTACAATGTCTCATAATTATAAAAGTCAACTAAATAAATACCCAACTACCTAACTAGTCTCTAGGTTTGGCCTTCGCATAAACACATGTCTCCCCAATGGTCCAAGCATAGCATAGCAGGCGACTATTAAAAAAATATTAGTTTTCAGTCAGGAACAGAATGAGTACAAATTATTGAATGCAGTTTCAATTATAAGTAAACGACTATAAGACAATGGTTAGTCATAAAATACATGGTAAGAATATCACGACATTTGTAACAGGAATATGATGAATATCAGGCAGGAAAGTATGCGATAGCATGTAACACGAGGATAACTATCTATATATTTTGAAGTACTCTTTCGATATGAGATCGGTCTGGGACAGTTACACTACAAGGTCTAAGTTAATTATCAAGGTCTAGTTTATTTAACAAGGTCTACATTATTTATCAAGGTCCACTGTGCAGAAAATAAAATGGTCTAAGGTCTGACCACATATCTATTTAGTACTTCCATGTCCCGACACCAAGTACAAGAGAGAAAGCATGACATGTACAGAAAAATATAATGTGCAATCGTGTAACGAGTGTGTCAGGAATCAAGTATTATATAACTGAACAATGTGATATAGGAATAACAATATTGAAAACTAAGAATAAATCACCATCCGGTTTAGAGGGACTGAACAATAAAGAAGGCCACCTCGTGAGAAGTAGAGGACAAACCTTCATCAACTTTCCTATTCTTTTTGGAAGAATGAAGAATTTTAGGAGCCATAAGAAATGAAAAGGATATAAGAGTGAAATATAACAAAATTGATGGTAGACAGTAGAAGAGAACTTCAAGAGAGCTCCAAATACAGTTTTGAGAGCTTAAGAAGCTTGGAGGAAGAAGAACTAGGAAGTTAGGGTTTCTGGTGGAGTTTTAGGGAGGCTTGGTGAAGAAGATGATAATATAGGGTTTTAAATAATGGAAACCCAACTGTCCAGCTTCTGTTCAGATTCACCCAGACCGAGTTCGTTCCAAGTTCGGCCAGAACTCTGACCAAGTTCGGTCCCTGGGTAATCAGGTCAGACTTTGGAAAGTGTGTGATAGAGTTTTAACATAAATGCGAATTTAATTAAAATAGTTGTGTTGATGAAAAAAATCAGTATTAATTAATTGAAATACATAAATCGTATAGAATATTTCGGGTTAGCTATAGGGACCGAATCCAGCTAGCTGTAGTCCCGAAGACTAGTATACTATGTCGCTTCAGGCTAATTACACTTGTGTGACAGAAGGGCCATTTTGGCTCATAACCAAAATAATTTCAATAAATTTATGAGTTTTAATCAATAACATTTAATTATATTCTTTAACATCCAAAATTCTAATTATCTTCGTATAAAGTTAAAACGATCTTCAGCCAAAGGCTTAGTGAAGATGTCAGCTAGTTGATGTTCAGCATCAACAAATTCTAAATTAATATCTCCCTATAAAAACCTGATCTTTAAGTGATGTGTAATTTCTATGTGTTTAGTATGAGAATAACATACAGTATCTTCGTGAGATTAATAGAACTGGTGTTATCGCAGTAATAGGGATGTGGTTAACGATAACTGATAGTCTTCCAAAGTTCGCTCCGTCTAAAAAATTTGAGCACAGCAACGTCCAGCGGCTATATATTTAGCCACGGTTGTTGATAATGTAACAGAACTTGTTTCTTAGAAAAAATAGGAGACTAATGACTTTTCTATAAAATATGTGCCACTGGTACTTCACAGTCGACTTTGCATCCGATAAAATCCGCGTCCGAGTAACCTTCCAGGTCAAATGAATCGATTTTGGGATACCAAAGACTAGTCGTCAAATTTCCTTTAAGGTATCATAAGATGCTTAACGGCGCTCACATGTGATTCCTTAGGACATCCTAATATCTAGCACATAACAATACAGAAACATAATGTCATGTCAACTAGCAGTTAAATATAGTAAACTACCAATCATACATCTATACTTACGAACGTCAGTTGGTCTACCACTTTCATCTATATCAGTTTTGTAGACACTGCCATTGGTGTGCCAATAGGTTTGACGTTATCCATGTCAAATTTCTTTAGCAAGTCTTTTGTATACTTTGCTTAATTGATGAATATCATTTGTGAACTTTGCTTAATTTATAGCCCAAGAAAGAACGTTAGTTCTCCCATCACGCTCATTTTGAATTCACTCTGCATCATAAGCAAACTCGTTACACAGCATCTAATTAGTTGATACAAAAATAATGTCATCTATATAAATCTGCACTAATAACATATTTTTTATCCAAAGATTTTATACAAAGAGTAGAATCAACCTTCCTTTTGAAAAATCATGTTCAAGCAAGAAGGAACTAAGACCTGAAACCATGCACGAGGTGCTTGTTTGAGTCCGTAGAGAGCCTTACGAAGCTTGAATACGTGATCAGGATTTTTGAAATCTTCCATGCCAGGAGGTTTTGTTTTACAAAAACTTCTTTTACAAACCATTTAGAAAAGCACTTTTAACATGCATTTGAAAAAAATTTAAACCATAAAAACTTGCAAAAGCACAAACATACGAATGGACTCTTGTCTAGCAACTGGAGCATAGGTCTCATCATAGTCAATGCCTTCTTCTTGATTATACCCTTGAGCTACTAGATTTGCTTTATTGCGTGTAACTGAACCATTCTCATCAAATTTATTTTGGAACACCCACTTGGTACCAATGATCGAATGATCAATTGGTCAGGGAACGAGTTTCCAAACTTGATTCCGTTGAAAATGGTTTAGTTCTTCTTACATTGCAGAAATCCAAAATTCATCATTAAAAGCTACTAAAATATTTTTAAGTTCTATTTGGAAATAAATGCAATATTAGCAACTACCTCTCTTGTACTTGAGCGAGTACTTACACCTCTTGATACATCACCTATTACTAGTTCTTTCGGATGATCTGGGGTAAACCGCAATCGTTTCGGCAGACTATCCAGATGGTGTATCTATGATGTTCTGTTGGAGGAGTTTTCTCTTCTACATTGTCACTATCATCACTGTATTGACTATTCAGCTCATCGAATGTGACATTTATTGACTCTTCAACAACAAGTGATCTCTTATTGAATATCATGTATCCTTTACTCTTTGCCACATACCCCAGAATATGCCCTCATCAGCTTTTTCATCAAATTTCCTAAGTTGTCTTTTGTGTTTAAAATAAACATCTGCAACCAAAGACCTTGAAATAGCTTAGGTTAGGAGTTCTATTAAACCAAAATTCATAATGAGTCTTTTTAGAGATAGGTCTAATAAGAACTCTATTCAAAACATGGTATCATGTGTAGACAGCATCTTTCCAAAAATAATTTGGAAGATTACGCTGGTTAAGCTTATCTCTGGTCATATCGCCAAGAGTTCTATCTTCCTCTTACAACGCCATTCTATTGAGGAGTTCTGGGACAAGAGAATTCATGTGATAACCCATTTGAATCACAAAAGGATTTAAATTTATGGTTATCCAATTCTTCTCCATGACCACTTTGTATCCGAGTAATCATGAATCATTTCTCATTTTGTACCTTTTTACAAAAAGACAAATTCAGAAAATGCCTCATTTTTATTTATAAGAAAGTACACCCAAGTATACCGTGAGTAGTCATCAACTATCACGTAAGCATATAGGTTGCCGCCAATACTAGCGACTCTACTTGGTCCAAACAAGTCCTATGTAATAATTGCAGAGGTCAAGAGGTACTTACAGTATTTATTGATTTGAAAGATGATCTAGATGCCTTATTCTTTTCGCATTTGGCACAGACAATATCTTTCTTGAATGTATATTAGGTAAGCCTCTTACCAGTTTCTTAGTGGACAATCTTGCAATAGTGTCCATGTTCGCATGTCCAAGATCATATGCCATACCAACTTTTGTCCTGAGTTGTGAACAGACACTTCTCTGTATTGTTAGTCTTTTCTGACAGCTATAGTACATATATATTGTCCTCTATTATTCCTTCAAACGAAATTATTCCACAAGTTTTATCATAAATAAAACATTTATTCTTAACAAAATTAATACCATAACCATGATCAGTCAGTTGACTAATGCTTAGCAGGTTATGTTTTCATTCTATTACTATGTATACATCTTTAATAATGGGTGAGAAAGAAGTACATATGTCGCTAATTCCAATAATATGTCCTTTTAGGTTGTTTCCAAATGTGACATAGCCTTCTTTCTTCATCGATAGAGTTGCAAACAATGTGTTATCGTATGTCATATGCCTGGAGAAACCACTATCGAGAATCCACTTGCTTCTAGTAGGAGGAGGAAGGTCCACCTATAACACAAGTTGAAGATGTAACCTTTAGTACACACTTTCTTGAGGGTCCTGATTTGTTAGCTTTTGGAACCCATATATACACATTCAAATATACTAGCTTTCTAATCTTATACTGGTGTAATACATGTTCTCTTATACCACAATAGTGACATAGCAGAAGTGTTAGTGCTAGGTGTAGTTCGAAGATCATGTATATGTGTTTTTGAAGATGTGTGTGTTTTTTATTGTGTGAAAAGGTATACATATAAGCATGGCTTCTGGCAGTTCTAGCAGTGTTGGTCGTGTTGTGTTTTACTTAGCCTTGTGACTTGTGTTCTCTTGGGCTATTGGTTTTACAACCTATTTGCCCAACTTAAGCTCTAACTTTTAAGAGACGTCACAGGCTTCATTGTATTTGGCCTGAGTGCATCTATTCTCTTAGCAGCAATATTGTACTTTTTTTTATCTAGTTCATAAAGATCGTTAAGTTTTACATTTTCTTGATTAGCTTTCTCAAGCTTTTCAAGAGTATCATGTAAGCTTAACTTTAAAAAAGTAATCTCATTTGTGTCACTAGAAGAATCTCTAATATCTTCTAACATTTGAGATTGCTTTGAGAACTCAGATTCTTCAAATTTTAGCTCTTTCTTAGCACTTTTGTACTACTCTATCGTTTTTCTCTGATCTTCTAACAGATCGGTGAAAGCATCAAATAGTTCATGAAAAGTAAATTCTTCATAGAGAGGGTTCGATATTACCTTAGCATATAGCCATAAAGCATAGGTTAGTTGTGTTGCGAGGCTTCTCTTCTTCTACAGAGTCACTATCTTTGCTTTCACACCAGATGCTAGTGTTAGCATTGTTTCTAGTCGAAGTCCTTCTCTTACTTGACTGATCATGCCTACTTGATCTTATAACAGTATAATCTTTTTTGATATGACATGTTCTCTTACAGCTGAAGCAGATGGGTTATTCGTTGTCTCTGTAATCTTTCTTCTTCTTGTTTGACTTTTTATATCTGAGAAATCTTCCGAAGTTCCTTGTCATGCGGGCCATCTGTTCATTGTTTGAGCTGTCTGTCTCACTTTCATCCTTAAAGGCTGTCTTATGATTAGCTTTGAATGCTATCGCCTTCTCTTTTGGTGCTGACTCTTCAAAATCTTTAAGATCTAGCTCATGCGTCATAAGCTTTCGCATAAGGGTTTCAAGAGTCATTATTGTGAGATCATTTCCTTCAATAATGGCCATCGTTTTAGGATTCCAGTTCTTGGTTAGCCCGTGAAGTACCCTTCGAATCTTCTTATGATTGATGTATTCTTTTCCAAAGGTAGATAGAGTGTCACGACCCGCACCCACTTTCCCGGATACGAGTGCGTGCCCAAGCAAGCCTACGCCGCAGTGTTGGTGGTAGAACACTGTCTAGCCACAATGCTCAAGATCACATAAAATAAATACTTTATTTCCTCATTCACAACGAAATAAAAATTACAATATCAAAGTTTACATTTGAATATAAAGTACAATGTCTCATAAATTATAAAAGATAACTAAATAAATACTCACTATCTAAATAGTCTCTAGGTTTGGCCTTCGCCTATACCCATGTCTCCCCAATAGTCCAAGCATAGCGTAGTAGGCGACTATCTGAAAATATTGATTTTCAGTCAGGAATGGAACGAGTATAAATTATTGAGTGCATTTCAAGTATGTTAACGACTATAAGACAATGATTAGTCATAAATACATGGTAAGAATATCAAGACATTTGTAACAGGAAACATGATGAATATCAGGCAGTAAAGTATGTGATAGCATGTAAAAGGAGGATAAATATCTATGTTTTTTGAAGTACTCTTTCGATATGTGATCGATCTGGGACATTACACCACAAGGTCTAAGTTAATTATCAAGGTCTACTTTATTTAATAAGGTCTACATTATTTATCAAGTCTACTGTGTAAAAATAAAATATGGTCTAAGGTCTGATCACGTATCTATTTGTACTTTCTTATCCTGACACCAAGTACAGAGAATGCATGACATGTACAGAAATATGATGTGCCATCATGTACAGTGTGTCAGGATTCAAGTTATTAACTGAACAATGTGATATAGGAATTAATAATATTGACAACAAACAATAAATGTACTCACTTGAGGTCCTTAGCTGGTGAACAGATAGTACCATCGCGTTCAGAATTATCCAATTGGCTAGGTTGCACGCAAAACTAACAATACTCCCCCACTTAGTGGGCCACAAAGTCAAACTCCTGCCATTGTCTTCGGATGCTAAAACAGCATCACCAATATATTGTGGTACAAAAAAATGTCTAAAAATGCCTATCCAAAAGACTAATTCTGGACACAGGGCAAAATCATAATTTTGGATCAAAATAATGTCCGTCGTTTGACCCGCTTTGCACCAAAACGTGTGCTAGTACCTACGATTTCTAATGTCATTAACCTACATTCCTATGGGTCAGGTTTGATGATATGAACCCAGTCGTATGTTCAAAGTTGGATTTCGATGGGTCGTGCACAAATTCGTCCATTGGATCGGGTTTAGGCCCGCCAAAATAGCGTTACGGTTGACCTTCTCAGAATCGGACCAAACTTGGCATACAGGACCGAAAAATAACACGGTCCTGTTGGAGCAAGTTCCGTCTCGAGATAACGAGTGTGAACGAAGTTATGGGCTAGTTTACAAAGGGGTCGATACGAGATATCTCAACCGATACGCATCAATTTCGTCGCGCATACACAACGAAATTGAGTTCCGTCGAATCCCACACGTCGATAACATACATACGCATCTTTCAATGCTTATGGGTTGCGACCATGTTGCCCAATTTTTTGGGATGCACGTCGTATCGATGATTTTTCATAAAGTTTTACTGTTTTGAAAACTGTTTTTCTTGATTTTCTAAATCTATTTTCTTGGTGCACAGGGGATGAAACAGAAACTACGAAAAGTGTTTTGAAGCCCTATAGGTGTCTACGTGATTGTTCAATTAGATTTCAAAATCTCCTAATGGTTTGTTCAAAATCTATCTTCCAAATCATGGTTTGGGACTGTTTTGGTGTCCTTGTCTTGAACAGATTTCATTAATTTTTGGGTTGATTTATCGGACATTCTACCATGTGAATATTTAATATAATAGAAGGACTCGAACGGGTTTAGATTGTGAGCATAACTGCACAATTGGTTCACGAAACGATCGTACATGGAGGCCAGAAACGATGACAAAGGTGAGGGAAAATCTGGTTGCTGCCGCTGATATACTGCTGTTGCAGCGGCTTTTGTTGTGCTGCACGTAGCCCGGCGATCGACTGGCGACTACAGGCGGCGCACGACCAGGAACGCGCATAGTGAGTTGGTGAAGGCCCTGGGTTGAGAGCAAAGGTCCTCCAGTTCGTGATAAGGAGAATTGCTCATATACGAGTGTTTAAATCCAATTTTTTATTCAAATTTAGATTTGAATCCAACCAAGATTTAGATTGATTTTGAATGGGATTTAGATCCTATCTAGAAGAGAATTTGAATTGGGTTATAGATCAATATTTGAAGTATGGTTTAGATTTGATTGAGTTCTACTGCCCAAAATTTAATAACTTCTTCACGCAGGCTTCGGGTTCATGAAAAGAACAGTGAACAGTAATAAAAATAACTATGACAATACTAATAATAATAATAATATCAACAACCAAATAATAGAAGTCTCATAAGTTTGGGGTGAGTACACTTCTATTAATATTATATTATATATTAATTTCAAAACCTATTTGGAAGATAAATAATTATTAAAATTGAAAGATAAACAAAAGTGATTTACTAGAATTTAATCATCAGATTGTTAAAATAAGTAAATCTAGTAACGTCTACAGCTAATGTGCTAGTCAAGACACTTGACTGCACTAACCGTGCCATATTGTCTAGCCAGTGTGTATAACAAAATTTAAGCATGAATAAAACTATATTTATCTATAGATAACAAATTATTTAAGCAAAAAAATTAATACAAAAATACAAAACACAAAAAAGTCCTTGAAAATTTTTATGGGTTTACATAGAGGATTAACAATATCTAGAAACTGAGCAAAAATATTTTAATAGTCTCATTAGGCTTCATTTTGAAGGCCTCATATTCTTGTGTTAGTCATAAGATTTTGGACTCCTTCACTTGTGAAGTGACTTTATGAGTAACCTCAAGAAGTTTTTGAACCTTGTGAGACGTAACACATATTAAAACTCTGTTAAACTCAGTTCTATCTAAAGCACAGAATAAAGTATTGATGGCTTTTGCATCAAGACTGGCTTGTTTCTTTTCATTGTTGGTATATCTATCAAATGGTTTTTCTACTAGAACACCCTCTACCATATTAGGTAGTGGTTTTTTATTACCATTCATGACAATCGACAATAAATCAAAATCAAGAGACTTGAGGAAAAATCTCAAACGTGTCTTCCAATACGTGTAGTTTATGCCATCAAAAAAAGGTGGCATATTTGTTGATTGGCCGTCACCATTGCTTGGATATAAGGATGCCATATCTCAAGGAGTTTTAATCCAACTAGAGATAAACTCTGCTCTAATTCCAATTGTAGGATCGACAACACCTCAAGAGGGAGGTGAATAAAGTGCAGCAGAAAATATTTACCAATTAAAAAACTAAGCAGGTGAGTCAAATAAATAAATAAACTTAAATGCAATGAAGTAAAGCAATAAGTAAGTGGATGCATGAAAGCAATACAAAGACACCGATGTTGATACTGGTTTTCCTCTGAGAGGACTCGTCCAATTCGTGAGAACTTTTGCTCGCTATAATCTACTATCTTGAATAGAGAGTACACCGTGTGCTTTACTCCAAAAAACACGCGAACTTCAATACCATCGTGTTTTATCTGAAGCCAAATTTTAAACATCTTTCTGAAGATAACTTTTATATGCCAAGCTTGTATAACTCAAATACTCATAATCGGAAACCAACGACACTAGAAGAATGGGAGTTGTTTTGGAGATTTAAAGATTGAATTTCTTTAAAGTACATAGAAAGCTTAGGAATAGATAGAGAAGATGAAATGAATGAGTAGAAATGAAAAATTATTCTCTTTTTAGGATTTTCTAGGATGGAGTTCAGGAAAAACTCGGTAGGCTAACGTTCACAATTTGAACGTTGCAGATCCAAAATAGAAAAATGCAGCTGACTAGGAGTGATCCTAGGGGGGCCGAGTTCGAGCAGACCTCGGCCCAAGTTCGATTGCTAGGGTTTAGGTTCTTTTTGGTTCAGGTAGACTTTTGGATGTTGGTTTGGCTTAGGATCAAAGATAGGTTTGTTTTGGTTTAGGATAGATTTCTAAATGCCAGTGATCCCGACACACAATTTTTTAGACTCAATAAAAAATACATAATAAAATATAAAAATGCAGTTGAGACGAAACCTGCGATCTTCTGTTTCTTTTCATATCAAGTTCAGAGTTTTAAGTCAATTATCAAAATTGTTTCAACCATGGTTGAATGGACCAACAACAGTTGGCACCAATCAACAGACGCTATTCATCAAACTGGCATCAATCAATCATTCAGAAGCAGTTAAGGATGACATGGCACACATGCCACTCATCTTGAAGAATGTATACACGACACTGTCCATGACAAAGGGCCTTTCTCTCACAGAATGCCATGTGTTCCATGTAGTTAAGTTAACTGTTTGCGCAAATGGATGAAACAGAACATGGCGCACAAAGTACTAAACAAATTAGTTTATTTTATACTGCATGCCAATCAATTTAACTGCCTGGCAGTTATCCAAAAACTCTATAAATAGAGTTCTAACTCACTTCTCAAGACATCATTAATGATCATTATCATCTGACAAGAATTCTTGACACTTTTCCATCATTTTTGCAGCACGTTCTAGAGTTTTTCTTCCCCGACATCGCATCGTCCAAGGGATAAAGTGATCGTCTTCTAATCAGATTCCTACAGTTGTACTTTCCCAGAATCAAATTTTATTTTATACATTTTTTCTTAGTTTGCATTTAAGTTTTTGTTCGAAGACTTTTGTTTTTGCAAACAAAATGACGACTCTGCTATGGACGAGTTTCTCCTCTGACGAAAAAGTGACAACCAATACGATGTTACATCGGTCGGCACGACGCAGGAGACTTTGGTCGTCTGTAACATCCAGTTTCTGGAATGAGGGTATTTTTTTAAAATTTTGTATTTATAAATATTATTTATTGGTATTTAAATCATATTATGATTTTTGGTGATTTTAATCAATTTAAAACTGTTTTAAGTCATGGCTTGTGATTTTGAGGTCTTGCTAGTGTAACTTGAGGGACTGTCTGACCTAGAGCCTGACCATGTCATTAGGATAATTTATTATCTTTTGAGCATGAGGGTGTTTGGTCATTTGGCCTCTTTGAATTATTTCATGATTTATTGCACTGGTGATTATTGATTTTGACTTTTGACTAGCTGTGACTTAAGGAACTGTCCTAGATTTTGACTTTGACTTGGTGACCTAGTTAACATGGTATGGACCCTAGTTTAACTTAAGTCAACTCAAGTTAGGACACATAGGATCAAGTTTGAAGTAGGAGGATTGGTGAATTGGTCCATAGGCTTGAGACCTAGAAATTGGTTCCATGACTAGTGCAACTTGGCCCATAGCTATTAGACTAAGCCCTAACCCTAATTTTCTACTTTATGACCAGCCATTAGGGCTCCCCCTTCCCTATAAATAATCTCTTCCTTGTTCTTGCCTCTTTTATTATTTTTCTCAAGCCTTGAAGAAAGAGGTAAGGAGCCATCTTCCCCAATCCATGACTTCCTCATTTCAATTCCTTTTTAACTCTAGTTTCTTGCATTAGAGCCTAATTTCCCTATTTTCTGATTGTGGAATTTAATCCCAGCCTTGGGACAATTTGGGAGCTTTTGGATAGCAAGGAGGAATCCCCCATTTGAAGCTTTTCCAAGCTTTTTGCACATATAGGTAAAACCCTTTAAATTTCTGTTTTCTCCTATATTTAGGGCTAGATCTAGGAGTCCCCTAGCTGTCCCTGAAGTGTGGGTCAATTTCGTGTCCGTTTGGTGTTCGTATCGGACACGTGTCTATGTGTTATTTAAGGTGTTTGATGAAATGCTTGAGTGAATTCAATATTGTTTATTTTCAAAACAAATTACATGTACATGTAGCCTAATAGGTGTATTTTACAACCCAACTTGACTGAGTCGAAATTAGACACGTTTGGACATTGTTTTGGCACTTGGACACGCAGCACGAGACACCGCACGGGGCTCGTGCGGCTGCCCTGCTGCTCGGATGTAATTGCGGACACGACACGACGACTCAAGTCACGAAACTTGACACACACGTTGTCATAGTGACTAACACGACACCTATAAATTTTCACGGGTTCTCGATGTGTGCACGAAGGAAATTGACCCGCACTGATTTCGTACTGTGCTGAGTATACCAGTTTCGAGCCACTGATATGTGTCTCGTGCTCAGGACATGCATGTCGTGGACACGGTGCAGGGTGGGGACCCTAGCCCTAGCCTAGGCGCACCCCAGGACACGAGCACGAGCCTATGGTGTCGTGTGTCGTGTCCTAGCTTGCACTGCACCTCTGCACGAGGCTATTATCACTGATTTTTTCTGAAACGTGGTTTTTAGTATTTGGACACTTTATGTCGACTTTTGTGGACACGACACGACTTATGTAACACCCACATATGTGCACTAAACCCGACCAACCTTTAAATTTGCATATTATCATGTTTGAATTCAGGATTTGGGTTTTCTTATTCATGACTGATACACAGTCTAAACATGAACTTCTTGAGATTTTCTTTCCCTTCTAAACTAATTTTCCTGATAAATTGCCATATTTAATGTACTTACACCTGTATTAGTTGCTACTAGGATGTTCACACATGAGTTTGGGTTTCGATTGATTTTCGTTTGGATTTCGAATGTAGAGTGGACTGATACATTCACTGATTTTTATTTTCTGAATTTGAATCCCCTTGTAAAACTGAATTTTATGATTACCATATTGATCCCTATACCTGTGTGTTAGTTACTATCAATATGGGGTTTGTATTGGTTCAGTCTTAGGCAACATTCATAGACATCCATTACTCTAAGTTCAGTTCATTGCATTACCTTGATTGAACCCTATAATGCATTTATCCACCTTGCACATATAGTTCACTGCATGCACTTTGAGATACTGCATATCTTAATTAGCATAGCCCTGCACTATGTATCAGTACATTATTGTATTAAGAGCAGTCCTATTGTATCTCTATTCTTATACTGTTCAGTCGAGTTTGGCTTCATAGATCAAATATTGATTGAGGACTTGATGTATGTGGTGGTTTAACTCTCTTGCATTTGTGTTTCAACATCATTTAAGATAGAAAGTTATCCTCATATCTTAGTGTTATGTTCCTGGTTCACTTTTGCTCACTAGCTGGTAATGAGATTGTCCTGCATCCCTCATACAGGATACATCCTGCATTCACCATTGCATCCGCCACATTGTTCCCTGTTCATGTGGTATCACACCCTCATATGACACAACTATCATTGACACACTCTCCATTTGTTTCACTGTCCCTGAGAACACACATGTTCACAACATTGCACCCACTACACACACTCAACCTGAGATTGGGATTGATGTTCGAACCTAGGTTCTGATGCATTCACTGATACTTGATATTCAAATTGGGTTTTGAATCATATTTTAACCTGAGTTTCCTGAATACTTGAACCTGAAAGTCCAAGTTTAAGTCTTGATGCCTTGGTTTGGCCTGGCTTGCATAGCAGCAGTAGCAGCATTCGTATTGCAGCTGCAGCAAGCAAGCAGGGCAGTGGCTTTTGCAGCAGTGGCTTTGGGGCTGCCAGGCCAGTGTGGCCTTGGCTTGGCTTGCTATCGTCAAGTACAGGCATAGGCTATGAGAGTAGGTTCAAGTATATTCAGGTTCAGATATCCAGATTTATGTATATATGTAGATGTAAGTTTAGAGTGAGTAGTGTATCAGTCACATTAGTGTATATAGTATCAGTCCTATTGGCCAACCCTTTTTCTTTGTTAGCCAATAGGCTGTAGGGATTTAGAGAGATATAGGAGTAACAATGGATTGGTTATATTGTGTATCAGTTAATAGAAAGAGTGGGAGGCCATCTATATAAGTAAGCCTTATATCTGTATCTATATTAGTTTTAGAATCTTGTATTAGTTGGAGCATGTTAGGCATTAGTTCATATAGCAAGGGAATTAAACCCCATTGTAAGCACTGTACAGGGTTGGGAAAGGGGTTTTCTTCCTTGGCAGCATGTGTGTGCAACTCGAGTGTCTAGTGTATGTGAGTGTAAGAGTGAATGTGAGGATAGGGCAATGTCAGATTGTTAGTGAGTTTAGAAGAGTGTTAGAGTATTACTGTTAGCATGTTAGAATTTGTTAGTATAGGATATTGTCCATATAGGATATATCTATATATATTGTGTAGGATATATTTTTTTTTGAAATCACACTCACACACACAATTGGGGGGCTCGAACCTTGCCGGCCCCTCCGGGTGTCCGCTCTAATACCACTAGGCTAGGTGTATTGATATATATATTATATTAGAGTATGGTTTACCTAATAACTAGATGGTGTATTTGTGCCTATTAGCTAAGGTATAGAGTTAGCCTATAGTCTAAGGTAATGCAGGTTTACCTAAAAGCCTAGGATAGATTGGTATACCCTATATACCTATGTGTAAACTAGTATAGGGTAATATTAGGCATATGAATATCTAGGTTAGGGTATTTTAGGTAATTATGACTTAATATAGGTTAACTTGACCTAGAATTGACTAAGGTTGACCAAGGTTGACTTTAGAGTTGATTTTGGCCTAGAATGACCTAGAAATCATGTAGACTGCATTGTGTCTTTCATTTTTCTTGTATTTTACATGTCATAACCCATATTACTCTGTTTAGGACATTGTGACTCCGGAGCAGACATCCGATATTACACTACTCTTTTCAGAGTAACAGGCGAGTACATTCTCTGATAATTCTCTCATTTATTTGTCAATTACTGTAATTCAGTTCTAGTTAGCTGTATGTGATTCTCTGTTACAAACACGTATTTTTATTACTGAATCCATGGATACGACACACATACTTACTCGTCTTACCTCTATTATTCGAATCACCATACGAATCACTATTCGAACCACCTATTCGTATCTTTATGTGATGGTTGGACTTGTATTCGTCTTATGTGTTGGATTATGGATTCATTGTATTAGATGGGCATGGAAATACTTGATTAGACATGTGAACATTCCCACTATTCGAACCACCCCCTGTGAATGATATTCGAACAATAGCCATCTCTCACCTGATCAGTGCGTGATGTGCCGGATTTACCCATAGCCGTTTACATGTCTATCTAAGTATTTTAAAACATACTTGGAGAATTTATTCGAATCATTGTTAGATCATCATATGAATCACTATTCGAATCACCTTATTCGTATCACCTTATTCGTATCACCTTATTCGAATCACCTTATTAGAACAATGATTAGAATCACATTCGACTCTTCTTATATTAGACTCACATTGGGATTACACTCGACTTATATTGTACCATCTGGACTTATTATGTTACTTTAGTTCAGCTAGATTTATTTTACAGTCTTCATTGCCATCATTCTTCTCTTGTTTTAGTTATTTTACTTTCCTTGTATCTTATTTGTCTCTCTATACCATCACCTAAATATAAACTGCCATATTCATCAATACAACTGTCTATAACTGCTTTATAGTTCTATGTCATTTACTTGGGATTTCTTGATGAATTGTACTCGTTCCTGTCCTGACTGGACCTATTGAAAATATTACAGATGCTTGCCCTGAGGACATTTGCCCTACTTGCCTTGGAGCAGGAGATGGCTTAGCTACCTATGGCCCCGACACTCAGAAGTGATCGGGAGACTAGCTAGTAGACTTGGTTTAGTTTTCCTGTTTTAGAACTTGAATTGTAATAACTTGAGATACGAGTTTGTATTTGAGTTTCTTTGAGATATTATTATTTAGTAGTTTATAATTGTTGTTGTTAGTCTTTAGATATAAACTTCTGTGTTATCTTATCGTGCTTAGACTGTGATTGAGATTTCATTATATCTATACTTGTCCTCCGTTCGGAGTTGAGATTTGAAAAGTACATTATATAATTGCGTGAGTTGTTGATTAGATAGTAACCTAGGACAGCGTTCTACCGCCGACACTGCAGCGTAGGCTGGGCGCTGTTACGTACTCGTACCCTCACAGTGGGTGCGGGTCGTGACACATTTTTAGTGGTGGCCCATGCAGGTCGAGAGTCACATTAGTACGATGTCGTGGTAGTGCAACGATTTGTTGTACTGCTGCGCGCCTGCGATAGGAACTCAGGAATAGGCTTAGTTAAGAGAGTACTCAATCACATTTAGGACTACTTGAGAAGATTCCTGGGATGACCCTTGAGAATCTCATTATAAACTATCTCGAAATTCGATTCTGACAGTATCTGTCTATCTTCCTTGATTCATCGTTGAATTGATTCTTGGTATTCATTATTGACTTGATTTTCTACTAAGATAACACTATGGGTTAGGTTGCCTCAGTCATGGAATCTAGAGTCTTCTACAGCCATATCAGCTGGTTGGGCGATGAGATAGAGTCTGATTTTGGATATATTTTTCGGGTGTGGGAATTTAAAGTTTTTGCAGCCAAGCTAGCGGCAATGCGAAAAATTTAAATACCATGATTCTAGAGGTATGTATATTAGTTATGGACTCTATGGATTATCGCAGCCATACTTACTGGTGTGACGAGGATTCTGGTAACATGGTTCTGAATAGACGGGTATGATTATCAGATTGTAGAATTGATACCATATAGATGGTGTCCTAGAGTAATTGAGTGGAATATCAGGGTGGATATTGCTTGAGTGTCGAGGATTAGATAGAGGGAGCTAGGCCACCTGTAGCGCAGCACCGTGCCCCACACCAACAGAGGGATACACCCCAGAGGGGCAGGGCTTGTGCTGACAGTCGAGTAGACCGACGCTACGGGTGACGAGTTAGAAGGTTCGTCTTCCTGTTCTTCTTCCCCACTTTTATGTGTGATTTCCATTAGTACCTGCCAGGATATTGCTTGTAGTTTCTAGATAGTGTAGCTATCCTGTTCGAGACTGTGGAATCACGACCAGTAGGATTGTGTTGCTTCGACTTTGATTGATTGGGGGTTTAACCCACTACCAAATTACAGCATTTTAGCGACGGCCATTTAGCGACGGAAATTTTCCGTCGCTATTACCGTCGGATCACCGACGGATTTGTGACGAAATACCGACGGAAAGCAGTGGACAATTTTTTTATTTTTTTATGTCCATATCCGTCGCTACGCCGTCGATAGGTCGTCGGCCAAGTAGCGACGGTTTTATATCCGTCGCTAGAACGTCGCATATTTTGGCGGCAAAAGCCTAAAATATTGGCGCGAGATTTGACTGACGACTTAGCGACGGAATAATCCGTCGCTACTCTGGCGCGAGATTTACTGACTACTTAGCGACGGAATAATCCGTCGCTACTCCGTCGCTAATTTCTGTACCCTAACTTAAATTGAACCGACGGGGGGGAAATTTTCATTCCCCCCCAAAACACTCTCTCTCTTCCCTCTCCCTCTCTCCGACGATCTCGCTCTCTCCGACCGGCGATCTCCCTCTCTCTCTCTAAGGTATGCTCTCTCTCCCCCCCCTCTCTCTCTCTCTATCTCCCTCTCTCTCTCTCTCTCTCTCTCTCTCTCTCTCTCTCTTTTACGATTTGGGGGGTTGGGGGGCTGTCGTAGTGGTCGGAGAGGGTGTGGGGCAGGGGGGTTTCGGGTACGGGGTGGGGTGGTCGGGGCAAGGGTGGAGTGGGGTGGTCGGGGGCAGGGGGGTCGGGGAGGGGGTCGGGCAGGGATGGGGGGGTGGTCTGGACAGGGGGGTTCGGGTAGGGGGTGGGGTGGTCGGGGCAAGGGTGGGGTGGGAGAGGGGGCAGGGGGGGTCGGGGAGGGGGTCGGGCAGGGGTGGGGGTGGTCTGGACAGGGGGGTGGGAGAGGGGTCGGGCAGGGGTTGGGGGAGGGTCGGGCAGGGGTTGGAGGGGGTCGGGGCAGGGGGGGACAGGGGGGTGGGAGAGGGGGTCGGACAGGGGTTGGGGGGGGTCGGGCAGGGGTTGGGGGGGTCGGGGCAGGGGGGGCAGGGGGGTGGGAGAGGGGTCGGGTAGGGGTTGGGGGGGTCGGGCAGGGGTTGGGGGGGTCGGGGTAGGGGGGCGTAGGAGGGACTCTGGAGTCCCCGCGCAGGAGTCCTCCTCCTCCTCTCCCATAGACACACACACACACACGGACACACACACACACACACGGACACACACACACAGACACACACACACACGGACACACACACACAGACACACACACACACACGGACACACACACACACACACACGGACACACACGGACACAGACACACGGATACACACACACTCAGACATATATATCATGGTTTAAAGTATCGGCCGATACCGATCCGATACGGCCGATACCGATACGGTTTGGCATGTTCCGATCCGATACCGACCGATACCAAGTATTGACCGATACCGACATTGGGGGTCTTTGTTCCGGTCAATTCGACAAAGAAAATTAAACAAAAAAGACAAATCAACAAGGGTTTAAAGCATAACAAGGTTGTAGAAGCATGTAAAAGAAGAAAATCACATCTATTGTTTGTAAACCAATCGGTAAGGGTGACTACTATTTCATTTAATTTCAAAACTACTAAGAAATAACACTGAAAATACTTAAAATTATGCCTAAACGTATAAAATATATGTTTTTAAATGTAAATAATTTATTAATAATTATTTGTTCCCCGATACCAAAAAATCCGATACTCCGATCCGAAACCGCCGATACTACCGATATCGCCGATACCAATACTCATAGGAATAGTCCGATACCGATTCCGATACCGATACTTTGAACCTTGATATATATATATATATATATATATATATATATATAGGCATAATTTTAAGTAATTTATTAATAATATATATATATATATATATATATATATATATATATATATATATATATATATATACACAGGCACACGTCGTGAAGTCTAGTATATATATTTGATTAGCTAAGGTAGAAGTTTAGCCTAATTAAGGTTAGTTTTGACAGAGTTGACTTGGACTCCTAATTTGACCCAGAACTAGTCTAGTATACCATCTGCTCCTCCTTTCTTCCCTTCTTCTCATTCGACTATCTCGGCCTCCTATTCGGCCTACTATTCCGATATGCGTTTGATACGGTCTACCTAACCTATATACTGATACTAATCTGATACTCTCTGATATTAAGTACATCCGGCTTACTAGCTAGCGGATCCACCAGTTACATGATTATATACTAATTATGTTAGATTGTGATACTAAGTAGCCTCGTCGTAGGCCTAGCGTGTTATCCACAAGTTTAGTTTTTCTTACGATATGAGTATCGGTATCGGACTATTAATTCTTATGTTTAGTTTGTCTTACGACACAGATATTCACATCAAATCGAGCATGAATCGTTACTTTGTTGATCGTACATGGATGTACAAACGACAACACGAGAGCAGAATTGGTGTGAGTGACGATTTTCAGGCAGGTGTGGAAGTATTTCTTAAGTATGCCATGAGCAAAACTCAGTACATGGACGATAACAAAATCAAGTGTCCATGTGTTAATTGTCACAATAGATATTTCGAAGAAGTGATGACTGTGAGAGATCATTTGACCCGTAAGGGTTTCGTACGTGATTACGGCCTATAGTCATCGCAAGGTGAATTATATTCAGAAAGACAGGCTGCAGAAGCTGGTACTTATGCTTTTGATGATAATGCTGCAACGGATGTCCTCGAAGACGACGGATGCTCTGTGGATTATGGAGACATGCAGAACCTTGCACGAGATATGGTGTATGCTGCGGCAGGGCCTAATTTTGATCCGGAGGATCCTAATCCCGAGGCAAAGGAGTTCTATGATATGTTTAAGGACGCAGATACTCCTCTATATCCTGGTTGTGAGACTCATTCCGCACTGTCAGTGACGATACGGTTGTTGAACATAAAGTCTGATTTTAACTTGCCACAAGCTTGCTATAATCGGATCACACAATTAACTAATGAGGTGTTACCGAAGGAATCAAAAGAGCTCCCAAGAAACTTCTACAAGTCAAAGATGATGGTCCGACAACTGGGACTGGGGTACGAGAAGATAGATTGCTGTCGCAACGGATGCATGTTGTATTACAAAGAGAATTGCGTATTAGAAAGTTGTTGGTTCTGTAATACGGATCGTTACAAGACAGTACAGGGAAAAGGAAAGTCAACTAGAAAACGACGTCCTTACAAGTATATGCATTACTTGTCGATCACGAAGCGCTTACAGAGGATGTATATGTCTCTGAATACAGCAGAACACATGACGTGGCACAGTGAAGATCGCATAAAGGATGAAGGAGAATTGTCACATCCTTCGGATGGGGAGGCGTGGAAATATTTTGATTTGTGTCATCCAGATTTTGCTGCAGAGCCTAGAAATGTACGCCTGGCGCTATGTTCTGATGGCTTCGCCCCTTTCGGACAGTCGGGATCTCAATACTCATGCTGGCCAGTCATTCTTACCCCTTACAATCTGCCACCATGGATGTGTATGAAGACTCCTTATATGTTCTTGACAGCTATCATACCCGGTCCCAAAAATCCGACAAAGAACATCGATATATATTTACAGCCGTTGGTGGATAAGCTGAAACAGTTGTGGGAGATCGACGTCACGTCCTATGATATTTCCAGAAAACAAAACTTTCAGATGAGAGCTTCACTCATGTGGACAATTAATGATTTTCCAGCATACGGTATGCTGTCGGGATGGAGTACGCACGGCAACATGTCTTGTCCGATATGTATGGAAAATAGTAAGGCGTTCCGCCTTAGACATGGCGGAAAAACTTCTTTCTTTGACTGTCACCGTCAATTTCTGCCAACGAGACATCCTTGGCGAAAGAACAAGGACGCGTTCAGATATGGAAAACAAGAATTTTCTGAACCTCCTGCCAGATTGTCGGGATACGATATTTGGGAAGATGTAAAGGAATTGCCCACCGCAATGGAAGATCCATCGAACAATCGTGTCGAGGGGTTCGGACAAAGCCATAACTGGACCAAACGGAGTATCTTCTGGGACTGGCCTTATTGGAAATATAATCTTATTAGGCATAATCTTGATGTCATGCATATCGAAAAGAATGTGTTCGATAATGTCTTCAATACCGTTATGGATATTAAAGGAAAGACGAAGGACAATCCAAAAGCAAGACAAGACATGGCCGAGATATGCAAATGTCATAATCTAAACTTGATACAAAGGGGAGCTGGTGGACAAGTAACTAAGCCGATAGCGCCATACGCATTGAGCAAGGAAGATAGATTAATAATCTGCAAGTGGATATCTACATTCTTTAGGGATATCTGTTCAACTAAGCTCACGGTGCAACATATGATACAACTTGAGGAGAAGATTGTCTTAACAATTTGCAAGTTAGAGAAAATATTTCCACCGGGTTTCTTCGACAGTATGGAGCATCTACCGATTCATCTAACATACGAAGCCCGTGTCGGTGCATCTGTTCATTATCGATGGATGTACCCCTTTGAAAGGTAAATAAAAATCGATATAATTTAAGTGGATTTTACAATTCATTGTTAATTCTCAAGATAATTTGTCTCTCTAGGTATCTACATCATCTAAAGAAGAAAGTTGGCAACAAGGCTCATATAGAGGCTTCGATATGCGAAGCATATCTTATCGAGGAGGTGTCAAACTTTTGCTCCATTTATTTCGATACTCATGTTGAGACAAATCGAAATAGACCTCAAAGGAATGACGAAGACGTTGAGGAAGGAGGTATATTCAATTTAAGGGGCAAGCCTATTGGGGCTAGTAAGAAACGGTGGTTGAGTGACGATGAGTATGATGCCGCTCATCGATATGTCTTGTTAAATTGTGACATACAAGAAGTGAGAGATTTGGAGAAGTAAGTGACTACACCTCGTTATAATCTCTAATTTGGTGAGGTAAGTGACTACACTAATTTTTATTCTCTCTAACAGTGTATTTAGAGATGAAGTCAAAATAAGGACACCCGATATTACCGATGAGGGACTTCAAAGAGAGGTTGATTTTACCGTTCCGTCATGGTTTCGAGATTACGTAAGTAACTGAGATAATATGTTATGCGGCTACCATTTAAATATATATATGCAACTAAAACATTTAAAGTTTACAGGTTTTATTAGCTGAACCAAGTACACTCACAAATGAGAGCATTCGTTAATTGTCATTGGGACCGAAGAAGCATGCAAAGACTTGGCCCGGCTATGTCTTAATGGCTTCAAGTTTAAGACAACTCAACATCCTATAAATGCCGAATTTCTCAATGACGGCTTCAGTACGAAGGATTCTGGTGTTTGCATAAGAGGCACAATCTATGACGACGAGCCGGACTTTGACTATTATGGAGTGCTTCGGGATATTGTAGAATTACAATATAGTGCCCCATTTGATATGCATATTGTCATGTTCAAATGTGTGTGGTTCGATATGACACCAAATATCGGTTGGAGAATCGATAAACAATTTGGATTCGTCGATATAAATCATCGCAGGAGGTATAGAGGGTCCGACACGTTTGCGATAGCAAGTCAGGCTGTTCAAGTCTACTATACAAGCTACCCAAGGCGTCGTAGAGATCGCTTTGACTGGTGGGCAGTATGCAAGATTAAATCTAGAAATACATTCAACGTTGGAGACCCAGCATACCAAGAGGACCAGATCGAAAAGCCCCAATACTTGGGACAACAGTCTTGTGACATGGATGTTGAATTAGAGGTTGATATACCTCTTGCTGATGAAAATAGAGGGGAGGAAGAGGTTGATATACAAGACTTAGATGTCAACCAGGGGAGAAAGAGGCGTCTTGTCCCAAGTATTGAGACTGAAGAAGAAGAAGAAGAAGAAAAAGAAGAAGAAGAAGAACTTTATGAGGATGAGGATGAGGATACAGATGAATTCGACGATGAGGATGATGATGATGATGAGGTCGAGCCGAGGAAGAGGACGATGACGATGATTAAATATCGCTATATTTCAGTTGTATCTTGAAGCACCCAATATCTAGTCTCGAATCCTAAATTATCCTATTACATTTGGATTTACAATTACAAGTCTAGTGGAACACAAGATGCCCTTTCATCAAAAGTTACAAAAATTGTACTTTGTTGTATTGGTGCGTGATTTTATCAGATTTTGTGTATCTAGCTTTTATTCGTACTTCACTTCTGATTGTAATATTTATTTCAGTTTGGGATATTTGCGTATTATTGTATGAGTTTCTTTTTACAGATGGCACTCCTAGGCCTACTCGTCTGGGCGGCACTCATCGCCCTGCTGCTGGTATGGATATGTTTAGTTTTATATTCATTTATAAATCTATGTTGTCGGTATTTTATTTATGTGTTCTTTTTACAGGGCATGGTTGCGAGCACCCGTACTGGTGGTGCTGGCCGTGGTCGTGGCGGTGGCGGCGGCGGCGGCGGCGGTGGTGGTGGTAGTGGTCGTGGGCGTGGGCGTGGGCGTGGTGGTAGCGGTCGTGGTCGCCAGCCGCATTCCCCGGATGTGACCTCCGATCCCGACTTGGAGAGCCCGGACACAGGCTCTTCCCGCCGTCATTCTTCCTCGGTGCTACCGACATCGTCGTCGAGGCCTGTGACTCCATCCGCTAGCGGATCCGTTCCGCCACCGGATGTACCAGCGGATGCAGCAGCAGATGCAGCAGGGGGGCCAGCAGTTACTGCAGGGTGGGCCTCGGAGTACCCCGGGATTCAGTTTTATCCTGTTACCGGGGAGTACGTGCACGGACCCGCGGATCCCCCGACGCCACCAGAGAGGCTGGTGGGCGAGTTCCGACGAGAGCTATGGCCCGCTGGTGAATCGTAAGTAAATTTAAGTTAATTTATTAAATTTGTTTCATTTATTCAAGTTAATAATCCAGTCGTTGCTTCTTTATAGATTTTTCCCGTGGGATGCTGTCCGGATTCTAGGGCGCATTATCCGGGATAACTACCATGGCCCCTACCTCAATTTTTCTGAGGTGCCTCAGGACATGAAGTACGTCTGGCTCGACGAGATGAGGGTATAAATTCGTCGGTAAATTATTAATTATTCTTTAAATCATTAAATTTTTTATTACGTGATATTTGAATTTGTATGTCAGAGGACGTTCTGGTGGCCCCCCCATCGCGAGGAGGCGATCCGCAGGACCTACAAAGCCGCCGCCGGAAAGAAGATACGGGATGCGGTGTACGACCTTCGTACGGCGCATACGAGGAAGGACTGGATCCGGGCGGAGTACTATGAGCAGATGTTGGAGAAGATGGATACTCCGCAGTTCAAGCTGAAATCGGAGAAAGCTAAGGCTAATCGACAGGTCGCGGGTCTGCATACGGGGGGATCAAGGCCCCACGCATTGACGCATGCAGATTTGGTGAGATAGCACAAATTCAAATTCATTCTATTATTTAATTTCGTACTGTTAATATACGAAGTTAATTAAATTCTACGTATGCAGGCCCAACGGACGGTGAAACAGGGGAAAGAGGCGGAGACGGTCACCGCTCACGATGTATTCGTGCATACGCACAAGAGGCAGAAGGACGGGAGCTTCGTCGACGCGAGGGCCGAGGAGACTGATGTAAGTACTTACGTTTATGAGATTTATGTTAGAAATATAATTATTGTTAAGTTAATTAGATAAACTTAGGATTCAGACTATAACTTAGGGAAACATAGGATTTAGATTATAACTTAGGAAAACTTATAGTATAAACACATTCATTGGATAGGCTGCGTATCGTGAGGCACTTAGTCGGCTTGAGATCGAGCCCCCTTCCGAGAATGTCGGCGAAACGACGCCCATCCAGACGCACTCTTCTATGGCCGCTCGCTATGACGACGTGTTCGTAGAATCCGTCGGCGGCGTTAGGAAAGGGCGCATTTACGGCTTAGGTTCCATAGCGCCCTCGTTGCAGCCGTCCCCGAGATATCCACCGCCTCCGCCTCCCCCAGCGCCCCCGGTTGACGATGTGAGGGCGCAGCTTACGACTCTGACCTCCGCGGTGTAAGATTTGCGGGCGATAGTGTTGGGGCGCTATCCGTCTGCTCCCGGTCCGTCTGCTCCCGGTCCGCCTGCTCCCGGTCCGTCTACTGCTGCTGCCGATGCTTCGGATCGACCTGGTCCTTCTTCCCCCGGACGGCTTTCGTTTAACCGCTCTGCGGACGCCCGCATCGTATCGGATAACACCATCTTGACGCTCCTTGACATGATGTCGCCAGAGCAGCTACGCGCGCTTCCAGACCATGTCTTGTCCCAAGTGCCGGCACACACGGTGGAGGAGTACATACGCAAAGCGGATGCGGCGGCACGAGCACGAGACGATCCGACGGACGGGGTTTGACTTTGTTTATGTTGTTGGTTTTGTAGACATTTGGATACATTGTATGTTCGAATATTTTTTTTATGTTTGGATAATTTAATGTTGGATATTGGATATATTGTGTTGGTAATATTTTGTTGGATATTGGATACGTTGGATATTGGTGTCGGATATGGATATTTTGTATATGGATATATGGTGTTGGATATTGGATACGTTGGATATTCGTGTTGGATATGGATATATGCTGTTGTATATGGATATTTTGCATGTTTGATATTGTGTTGGATGTGTTGTATAAACAGGAAAGAGTTTGTTTGCAGTATTTTTTTTTTCAAAAATTAGCAGTTAGCGACGGACTGGCGACAACTCAGCGACGGATAGTCCGTCGCTAACTGGAGAAACTGAGGTTAGCGACGGAGTGGCGACGTAAAATCCGTCGCTACCTGGAGCATTTCAATAAAGCGACGGATTGGCGACGGACGATCCGTCGACCTGATGCTGTTTGATGTCCAAAAATTTTAGCTTTCGCGACGGATTGGCGACTAACTTACGGCGGACTGGCGACCACTCAGCGACGGATTGTCCGTCGCTAACTGGAGAAACTGAGGTTAGCGACGGAGTGGCGACGGACTATCCGTCGCTACCTGGAGCATTTCAATAAAGCGACGGATTTGCGACAGACGATCCGTCGACCTGATGCTGTTTGATGTCCAGAAATTTTAGCTTTCACGACGGATTGGCGACTAACTTACGGCGGACTGGCGACCACTCAGCGACGGATTATCCGTCGCTAACTGGAGAAACTGAGGTTAGCGACGGAGTGGCGACATAAAATTCGTCGCTACCTGGAGCATTTCAATAAAGCGACGGATTGGCGACGGATGATCCGTCGAACTGATGCTGTTTGATGTCCATAAATTTTAGCATTAGCGACGGATTGGCGACTAACTTACGGCGGACTGGCGACAAAGTCCCGACGGACTATCCGTCGCTAACTGTAGGAATTTAATGTATCGACGGATTGGCGACGTAATATCCGTCGCTACCTGGAGAATTTTACATTGAGCGACGGTTTAGCGACGGAATGTTCGTCGATAATTGGGTATCAGAAAATCTCTGATACGCTTTTGCCGACAAATTTACGACGGATTAGCGACGGATATTGGGTATCAGAAAATCACTGATACGGTTTTGCCGACTCGTTAGCGACGGAGTTTTCCGTCGCTAACCCTATATCCTGATACATGTTTTGACGAAAACTAGTCGGTAATCCGTCGCTATATATATTTAAATGTGCCGACGGTATTCCGTCGCTAAGTCGTCGTTGAGCGACGGAGTAGCGACGGATATGTTTTAGCGACGAGGTTATTCCCGACGGTTGTTTTACCAAAATATCCGTCGGTAATTCGTCGGTATTTATTTTTGGCGACGGACTACCGACGGATAAGGCCGTCGGTAAATCCATGTATTTTGGTAGTGACCTAGGAAGGGTGCGATCATCTTAATTTCGAGGACGAAATTCTTTTAAGGGGGGTAGACTTGTAACACCCAGTTTCTGGAATGAGGGTATTTTTTTGAAATTTTGTATTTATAAATATTATTTATTGGTATTTAAATCATATTATGATTTTTGGTGATTTTAATCAATTTAAAACTGTTTTAAGTCATGGCTTGTGATTTTGAGGTCTTGCTAGTGTAACTTAAGGGACTGTCTGACCTAGAGCCTGACCATGTCATTAGGATAATTTATTATTACTTTTGAGCATGAGGGTATTTTGGTCATTTGGCCTCTTTGAATTATTTCATGATTTATTGCACTGGTGATTATTGATTTTGACTTTTGACTAGCTGTGACTTAAGGAACTGTCCTAGATTTTGACTTTGACTTGGTGACCTAGTTAACATGGTATGGACCCTAGTTTAACTTAAGTCAACTCAAGTTAGGACACTTAGGATCAAGTTTGAAGTAGGAGGATTGGTGAATTGGTCCATAGGCTTGAGACCTAGAAATTGGTTCCATGACTAGTGCAACTTGGCCCATAGCTATTAGACTAAGCCCTAACCCTAATTTTCCACTTTATGACCAGCCACTAGGGCTCCCCCTTCCCTATAAATAATCTCTTCCTTGTTCTTGCCTCTTTTATTATTTTTCTCAAGCCTTGAAGAAAGAGGTAAGGAGCCATCTTCCCCAATCCATGACTTCCTCATTTCAATTCCTTTTTAACTCTAGTTTCTTGCATTAGAGCCTAGTTTCCTCCTATTTTCTGATTGTGGAATTTAATCCCAGCCTTGGGACAATTTGGGAGCTTTTGGATAGCAAGGAGGAATCCCCCATTTGAAGCTTTTCCAAGCTTTTTGCACATATAGGTAAAACCCTTTAAATTGATTTAAATTTCTATTTTCTTTGCATTTAGGGCTAGATCTAGGAGTCCCCTAGTTGTCCCTGAAGTTTGGGTCAATTTTGTGTCCGTTTGGTGTCCGTATCGGACACGTGTCTATATGTTATTTAAGGTATTTGATGAAATGCTTGAGTGAATTCAATATTGTTTATTTCCAAAACAAATTACATGTACATGTAGCCTAATAGGTGTATTTTACAACCCAACTTGACTGAGTCAAAATTAGACACGTTTGGACACTGTTTTGGCACTTGGACACGCAGCACGAGACACCGCACGAGGCTCGTGCGGCTGCCCTGCTGCTCAGGTGCAATTGCGGACACGACACAGCGACTCAGGTTACGAAACTTGACACACACATTGTCATAGTGACTGACACAACACCTATAAATTTTCACGGATTCTCGATGTGTGTGCACGAAGGAAATTGACCCGCACTGATTTCGTACTGTGCTGAGTATACCAATTTAGAGCCACTGATACGTGTCTCGTGCTCAGGACACACGTGTCGTGGACATGGTGCAGGGTGATGGGACCCTAGCCCTAGCCTTGGCGCACCCCAGGACACGAGCACGAGCCCTATGGTGTCGAGTGTCGTGTCCTCGCTTGCACTGCACCTCTGCACGAGGCTGCTGTCACTGATTTTTCTGAAACGTGGTTTTTAGTATTTGGACACTTTGTGTCGACTTTTGTGGACACGACATGACTTATGTAACACCCACACATGTGCACTAAACCCTACCAACCTTTAAATTTGCATTTATCATGTTTTGAATTCAGGATTTGGGTTTTCTCATTCTTGACTGATACACAGTCTAAACATTGAACTTCTTGAGATTTTCTTTCCCTTCTAAACTAATTTTCCTGATAAATTGCTATGTTCAATGCACTTACACCTGTATTAGTTGCTGCTAGGATGTTTACACATGAGTTTGGGTTTTGATTGATTTTCGTTTGGATTTCGAATGTAGAGTGGACTGATACATTCACTGATTTCTTATTGTCTGAATTTGAATCCCCTTGTAAAACTGAATTTTATGATTACCATGTTGATCCCTATACCTGTGTGTTAGTTACTATCAATATGGGGTTTGTATTGGTTCAGTCTTAGGCAACATTCATAGACATCCATTACTCTAAGTTCAGTTCATTGCATTACCTTGATTGAACCCTATAATGCATTTATCCACCTTGCATATATAGTTTACTGCATGCACTTTGAGATACTGCATATCTTAATTAGCATAGCCCTGCACTATGTATTAGTACATTATTGTATTAAAAGCAGTCCTATTGCATCTCTTTTCTTATACTGTTCAGTCGAGTTTGGCTTCATAGATCAAATATTGATTGAGGACTTGATGTATATGGTGGTTTAACTGCCTTGCATTTGTGTTTCAACATCATTTAGGATAGCAAGTTATCCTCATATCTTAGTGTTATGTTCCTGGTTCACTTTTGCTCACTACCTGGTAATGAGATTGTCCTGCATCCCTCATACAGGATACATCCTGCATTCACCATTGCATCCGCCATATTGTTCCCTGTTCATGTGGTATCACACCCTCATATGACACAACTGTCATTGACACACTCTCCATTTGTTTCACTGTCCCTGAGAACACACATGTTCACATCATTGCACCCACTACACACACTCAACCTGAGATTGTGATTGATGTTCGAACCTAGGTTCTGATGCATTCACTGATACTTGATATTCAAATTGGATTTTGAATCATATTTTAACCTGAGTTTCCTGAATACTTGAACCTGAAAGTCCAGGTTTAAGTCTTGATGCCTTGGTTTGGCCTGGCTTGCATAGCAGCAGTAGCAGCATTCGTATTGCAGCTGCAGCAGGCAAGCATGGCAGTGGCTTTTGCGGCAGTGGCTTTGGGGCTGCCAGGCCAGTGTGGCCTTGGCTTGGCTTGCTATCGTCAAGTAAAGGCATAGGCTATGAGAGTAGGTTCATGTATATTCAGATTCAGATATCCAGATTTATGTATATATGTAGATGTGAGTTTAGAGTGGGTAGTGTATCAGTCACATTAGTGTATATAGTATCAGTCCTATAGGCCAACCCTTTTTCTTTGTTAGCCAATAGGCTGTAGGGATTTAGAGAGATATAGGAGTAACAATGGATTGGTTATATTGTGTATCAGTTAATAGAAAGAGTGGGAGGCCATCAATATAAGTAAGCCTTATATCTATATCTATATTAGTTTTAGAATCTTGTATTAGTTGGAGCATGTTAGGCATCAGTTCATATAGCAAGGGAATTAAACCCCATTGTAAGTACTGTACAGGGTTGGGCAAGGGGTTTTCTTCCTTGGCAGCATGTGTGTGCAACTCGAGTGTCTAGTGTATGTGAGTGTAAGAGTGAATGTGAGGATATGGCAATATCAGATTGTTAGTGAGTTTAGAAGAGTGTTAGAGTATTACTGTTAGCATGTTAGAATTTGTTAGTATAGGATATTGTCCATATAGGATATATCTATATATATTGTGTAGGATATATTGATATATATATTATATTAGAGTATGGTTTACCTAATAACTAGATGGTGTATTTTTCCCTATTAGCTAAGGTATAGAGTTAGCCTATAGTCTAAGGTAATGCAGGGTTTACCTAAAAGCCTAGGATAGATTAGTATACCCTATATACTTATGTGTAAACTAGTATAGGGTAATATTAGGCATATGAATATCTAGGTTAGGGTATTTTAGGTAATTATGACTTGATATAGGTTAACTTGACCTAGAATTGACTAAGGTTGACCAAGGTTGACTTTAGAGTTGATTTTGGCCTAGGATGACCTAGAAATCATGTCGACTGCATTGTGTCTTTCATTTTTCTTGTATTTTATATGTCATAACACATATTACTCTGTTTAGGACATTGTGACTCCGGAGTAAACATTCGATATTATACTACTCTTTTCAGAGTAGCAGGTGAGTACATTCTCTGATAGTTCTCTCATTTATTTGTCAATTACTGTACTTCAGTTCTAGTTAGCTGTATGTGATTCTCTGTTACAAACACGTATTGTTATTACTGAATCCATGGATACGACACACATACATACTCGTCTTACCTCTATTATTCGAATCACCATACGAATCACTATTCGAACCACCTATTCGTATCTTTATGTGCTGGTTGGACTTGTATTCGTCTTATGTGTTGGATTATGGATTCATTGTATTAGATGGGCGGGGAAATACTTGATTAGACATGTGAACATTTCCACTATTCGAACCACCCCCTGTGAATGATATTCGAACGATAGCCATCTCTCACCTGATCAGTGCGTGATGTGCCGGATTTACCCATAGCCGCTTACATGTCTATCTAAGTATTTTAAAACACACTTGGAGAATTTATTCGAATCATTGTTAGATCATCATATGAATCACTATTCGAATCACCTTATTCGTATCACCTTATTCGAATCACCTTATTAGAACAATGATTAGAATCACATTCGACTCTTCTTATATTAGACTCGCATTGGGATTACATTCGACTTATATTGTACCATCTAGACTTATTATGTTACTTTAGTTCAGCTAGATTTATTTTACAGTCTTCATTGCCATCATTCTTCTCTTGTTTTAGTTACTTTACTTTCCTTGTATCTTATTCGTCTCTCTATACCATCACCTAAATATAAACTGCCATATTCATCAATACAACTGTCTATAACTGCTTTATAGTTCTATGTCATTTACTTGGGATTTCTTGATGAATTGTACTCGTTCCTGTCCTGACTGGACCTGTTAAAAATATTACAGATGCTTGCCCTAAGGACATTTGCCCTACTTGCCTTAGAGCAGGAGATGGCTTAGCTACCTATGGCCCCGACACTCAGGAGTGATCGGGAGACTAGCTAGTAGACTTGGTTTAGTTTTCCTGTTTTAGAACTTGAATTGTAATAACTTGAGATACAAGTTTGTATTTGAGTTTATTTGAGATATTATTATTTAGTAGTTTATAATTGTTGTTGTTAGTCTTTAGATATAAACTTCTGTGTTATCTTATCGTGCTTAGACTGTGATTGAGATTTCATTATATCTATACTTGTCCTCCGTTCGGAGTTGAGATTTGACAAGTACATTATATAATTGCGTGAGTTGTTGATTAGTTAGTAACCTAGGACAGCGTTCTACCGCCGACACTGCAGCGTAGGCTGGGTGCTGTTACGTACTCGTACCCTCACAGTGGGTGCGGGTCGTGACATCGTCGAGTTCGACCAAATAGCTTATGAAGAGATGATTGGCACAGGGGTGCCAAGCGCGGCACTCCTACTGCCAAGAAAAGGAAGGCATGCGCCATCTGGACTCTGAAGTCCACGTTTGTGCCAACCACTGCTGCTGATTCCCAAAACAAGGGAAAGCGCCCAATGGCCATTCCCTACTCTTCCCTAGTCCTTGACTTTGTGGAAAACTTACTCGACTGTGCCTCTGTGCCAATCAGTGCTCGGACACTTCTGAACAAAAACTCTACATCTCTTGATAGAGAAAATCAAAATTATGCCAAAATGTGAGTTATATTCAAAATTCAACTTCTTCTACCCTTAGGCGTCGCGCTAAACATAATGTACCAATGCACACAGAGCAACAAGGCATTCTTCCTACTCTACGCCAAACTGGTTTGCGCCAGGCTACTCTACGCCAAACTGGTTCGCGCCAAGATGCTCCGTGCCAATCAGGTTTTTGCTATGGTCTCCCCATCCTGTACTTATCAAGAACTGAACAAGGAAGGATGAGAGTGTCACAGACAGAAAACTAGATGGCTCCAGACAGTGACATGCACGCCCATCTCAATAGGCACAGGACAGAACTTCCTCAATCAAGTTATATGGCGTACTAGAAGATTGATGCAGTCTGTGCCAACTACCAGACCGCACAAAGTAAAGGCTTCTAAGAACAAAAACCCTCTCGCTTATGCCAATAATCTCAGTACTGCACTGTACACGCAGGGAACACAAAAGTTTTGGAATAAATATTGTATTCCTAATATAATCTGGCAGAGTCTGCCTCCTTCTTCTTCTTCTTCTTCTTCTTCTTCTTCTTCTTATGATGTCACAGATCTGTGTGAGCTTATTATACAAAAGAAGAATATCAAAGACTCACCTCGTGCAATAGTGACTTCACATAACGAACATCACTGTCATGAGGTGGTAATCAAGTGTTGCTATAAATCAGCAAAACGGTCTATGTTTAACCTTTTGATTTACTCTCGCTCTCCTAATATGATCCTGATATACGAGGATAAGTTGAGTTTGCCTCTGCGAATACGATGTCTCGTAGTATTGGGGGTGGAGGATGCTCGAGAACTTCACGTAACGAACGTTGTTGTCATTCACATGAGGTACCAATCAAATGTTGCTACAAGTCAGCAAAATAGTCTATGTTTGACCTTTTGAATTACTCTCGCTCTCCTAATGTGATCCTGATAGATGAGGATTAGTTGATGTTTGCTTCTGCGAATATAATGTCTCATAGCACTGGGGGTGGAAGACGCTTGAGGCATACCTCATCACAACCTCTGAGTCGGCAATTTTGCCACCAAATCTTGGACTCGTCCGAATGAGTGTATTGAAGCACAAGATCGAGAAGCCTAGACTTCCTCGGTCAAAGGAATCTTCCCGATCTGGTGACGTGGATGACAATGGAAATATCAAGAAGAAAGTTGCTAACCTCAATCCTTTTTGAGGCATCAAAGCCTATTATACGATTTCCAGGATGTACAAAGAAGAGCACATGAAGGTCGTGTTGGCTATGGACACGAAAGAAGACCAAAACGATGACCTAGACGAGGTCTTGGTGATTCCATTCAAAGGATTCACTTCTCGTCCTTCGTCTTCTCAAATGCTGACTATCAATCTTGTCCCTCCTACTGAAAAATTGGAGCAAAGGAAGCTCACCTCTTCTGAGCCTCCTGTTATTGACATTCATCGTAACAAGCCTACTACTTCTCTTCCTCCTCCTCTTATCATCGACTTTGCAATATCTTCAGCCAAGGTCGAAAATGGGAATATCAAGAAGGAAGTGCTGACCTCAATCCTTTTTGAGGCATCAAAGCCTATTATACGATTTCTAGGATGTGCAAAGAAGAGTAGATGAAGGTCATGTTGGCTATGGACACGGAAGAAGACCAAAATGACGACCTAGATGAGGTCTTGGTGATTCCAGTCAAAGGACGCTCTTCTCGTCCTTCGTCTTCTCAAATGCTGACTATCAATCTTGTCCCTCCTACTGAAAAAGTGGAGCAAAGGGAGCTCACCTCTTCTGAGCCTCTAGTTATTGACCTTCATCATAATAAGCCTACTACTTCTCTTCCTCCTCCTCTTATCATCGACTTGGCAATATCTTCCGCCAAGGTCAAAAATGTTGTTGTAACTGTTGAAGCAGTAAAAGATATCAATAAAGCAATGTCTCATTTACAGTATACTATGTCAATTTTTATACCCAACATTACTCAGAAATTCTGGATAATTTCGAACCTCTCACCTTAGGAGCAATTCAGCCCCTCTAGGATGAGATATCATTTGAACCTATACAAAACTCGTTCTTCGTAGTTCCTCCCCGGAACAATGATGAGCATCAAATTCCTTTCAGTAGAGAACGCAATCAAAGGGCTATACTCGACAGCGATTCTGAAAAATGACGATTGTGGAAGAATATAACTACATCGTTATAGTTAAAAATCCAAGAACATCATCCGAAAAATGGGTTACAATTTCAGGTTTGGACTTAATTGAGGTAAAGGTAGACGAACACTTATTCGACTACCTACCCCGAAAGGAAGGTCACATCATAATATTATAACAAGACTAAACATGGGTTGGGCTATACTACGCCAATCACAACCCCAGACAGATCTGAGTCAGATGAAGAGACACGATCTCACTCTTCTGATTCCTCCTCATGGGCCTTAGATACTAGCGTAGGGGACGTCCTTCAACTGACTCTATCAGTCAATATAGTGACAACTGATTTTCTAAAAGACAATGACTTCATCAAGACTTGTGAGAACGAGCCTTAGGCACAAAGGATGGATACTCAATGGGAACTTTGTTTCGAACAGCGTGAACCACCCACTGAGGATGAATTGATCCAGATCGATATCGGAGACAAAGCTTCTCCAAGGCCTATATTTATCAGTAAAAGCCTTTCGGACGGAGACAAACAAGAATTTATCCAGCTCATTAAAGAGTACATTAAAGTATTCGCCTAGAGTTATAAAGACATGCCTAGACTAGATCCTCAGATAGCTACACATAAGCTTAATATTTTGCCAAACTCTAAGCCCGTTAAACAACAACTGCGACGATTTTGATCTGATATGATGGATGTTATAGAAGCTGAAGTCAAGAAGCTCATCGCGTACAGCTTTATTAGGGAGGAATAGCATCGCGACTGGGTGGCTAATATTGTCCCGATTATGAAGAAAACAAAAAAGTTCGAGTCTGTATCGACTTCAGAGACCTCAACGCAGCTTGTCCCAAAGACGAGTTTCTTCTTCCAATCAACGATGTCATGATCGATAATACATGTTGGTTCGAATGAATCTCTTTTATGGACGAATTCTCTGGTTATAATCAGATCAAGATGAATCCTAAAGACGAAAGCATACATCCTTCCATACTCCTCTCGGAGTGTATTGCTATACAGTCATTCCGTTTGGTCTCAAGAATGCTGGTGACACCTATCAGCGGGACATGAGTATAATTTTCCGTCAATATTTACAAAAATAGTCAAATTTTATGTCGACGATATTGTTGTCAAGAGTCGTTTAAAGGAAGATCGCATCCAAGATCTGAAGACTATCTTCGACCTAATGCGTCAACATTAACTCAAGATTAATCCTACCAAGTCATTCATGGGTGTCTCTAGTAGCAAATTTCTCAGATTCGTTATTACCTCTAAGGGTATACACGTTGACCCCGATAAAGTCAATGACATTCAAGAGATGTGTCCTCCACGCTGTCACGCCCCGATCCCGTAGGACCGGTCATCCTCGCTAAGGCGTGATGTCGCACAAGCCTAGATTGTGCTCGTGCAAGGCGGGTTCTACAATGTCCGATTACAGGCTAAGCGACGGGGTCGTCTCACAGAAGTCCAAGCAGAAATATTGATTAATACCAACAAAAACTTGAAACAAAACACAAGTCATTCAAAATGCTCTTTATTGATATTAAAATAAAGATTATATAGGTGGGCACGAGGCCAAGATTACAATCACTCAGTCTCATAATACAAGTCACACAGCTCTCTCTCATCTCTCAATAGAGTTGATGAGCCAGCAGATGCTTCAGATAGGCGATGTTCATACATTATGTCCCATATAAGTCCAGATTCCATACGGCCGCATGCCTCGAAACGCCAAGGAACTCAATGTCTCGACGCATACAAGTGAGCTCCGTGCCAACGAGCTTCTATCGGTTCCTGTACATGAAAACTGTATGGGTGTCAGTACTCAACTGTACAGGTGGAGTGAGCTCCTCGCCCACCCATTCAAAACCAACACGTTTATTTACTTTGTGCAACATAAGCCCTTTATGATTGTCTTTTTATTCTTGCTGTAGGATCGATTTTAGGACATAAACTCTTTGTCAATTTTGTGTCTCTAGACCATTATCGTGCCTTGTACCAACAACTTACTTATAGCTTGCCTCTAGACCCTTCTCGTGTCAACGACATCATGTTATTGACTCATGCTTGCCTATCGGCCCATATTTAGAATACAACAACTTGGTCATGCCATAAACTCTATTCGTGTTTCAATATACTTGAGGCAGTGCTTCCCCACTTAGTCTTGTCTATACTTTTGCATGACAGCGTGGCCGTGCCTGAACATATCGAGGTCGTGCCTCGCAACTCAATATGACTTAACCAAACTAGCCCTACGGCCCTTCTTGACTTAACTTTTAACAACTCAAATTTGACTTATGCAACTCTGTGCTAACAACTAAATACTCGACGCCACATCTCGTGCTGAAGCATGTGTCTTTGCTATAACCAAATCCTAGGCTTCATACTGGTATTGCAACCGTGCATACCTTTCCTTGACTCAGTTTGTGATGTGTTTACACTTACTTTAATTCGACCGACATCGTACATGCGGATAGTCGCTCAGTACGCCAACTTACCTTAATGAAATATCACTGGCATTGACTAGCCATCGTAGACATAGCTAGGAATAGGATGGGTCGGTCAATGAAGGTAGCTAGCTCCAATGACAGCCCACCGAATCCCTGGTTACCTACCCAGCATCAGCTATACTGTGTTTCCTCTATGGCCGATCGGTCTCCTGGGCCCAGGTAGCCGATCCGAAGAAATATCGCCCTTGTCGACAAGTTGTCCATGCCCACGCACCTACGAGACTTCATCTAGACTCACGTAAATGCATGGCCTAATCTATAGAACGACTCAAACCATACTCTTTAGCAAAACGTGCTCGAAATCATATCATGCAAAACGTGCATTGGAACCATGAGACTCCCAAACGAAGGACCGCCTTTGCGACAAACCATCGCTCGAACTTTCCATTCTTTGAAATCTAGGGAACATATATTACATAGCCTTCCCGTTTAACTTGGACAAAACGTGTTCTTTAGGTACCATAGACCGTGGCTAACTTTTTACTGAACCAACCGTGGCACTTGCCTTAAACCAACTTGCATTCTATACGACGTTACTGCTCAAGTCGTCCTCTATATGATGAGCCTTAAGATCGTAGGACTATGTGGCTATGACAAACGCAGGCATCGTGGGACAGTGCTAGAATTACTTAGTTAGCCAGATATAACTTGTTGCCTAACTCAATCGTGCAACAACTTGACAAGCAAAGGCTGGGTCAAGCATTGCATAATAGGAACGTGCCGTGCACGCGTTCGACTTTGAACAACCAAGTTCTTTTGGGGCCTAGACTTATACCATAAGCCGTGCGATACAACTTAACCCGTGGGACGAGCAAAGGCTATGCCAAGCCTTGGACGATGGGACCGTGCAAGCTTTGTCAAGCATTTATGCGGACGACGCCTATGACTTAAGGCTAATTCATAGCTTTGTGGCGAAGACCAACTTTCCTTCTCCCAAGCCACGGGACGAAGGATCGAGTGTCATTTTGAAAGCCATCATGTAACACTTCTTAGCCGACCGTGGGGACTTTTCCCCCGTTCTAACTCAGTTTGACCCAAGTTGGGATTATTTCCTTAGCTATGTAGATTCGCTCTTTTATTATCAAGCCGACTCGTGCATTTGAAAACTTTCATTTTATTAGTGCGAAGGCCAAGCTGACGCAAGTTCACCGAAGCCACCCACCTGAACGAGGAGTCGCCTCGACCGTGCGGGGTTTCGAGCAAGCCGTTGCATGGCTAAGTCCAAACGCCATTGGCATTTTGATTCCTCTGATTGACTGAGCGGGATGGGACACTACATTATACACCACTCAAAAAAGTTTCATCCTCGAAACTAACTGAGTACACTTATCGAATTCTAACTTGATTCAACATCCAACGATTCTCCCACACATTCGTCCTATGTGTTTTCTTCAATCCGAGCCACACTCGTGCTTTGGTTATCTTTCGACACGAACAACTATATATCAACTTGGGTAACTTACACTTGTCCCACACACGAATAACTTAGTTTTTAGACAAACTACCTGATCTCCCATAATTCAAGTTTGTCTCAAATCTAATGATCGCACTACCATCAATATTTCTTCGAAACACGATTTCAAAATCCTTGATATTTTTTCGTTCATCTAATCTCACTTGAATTCAACGTCTCACTTAGTTGGATCGTGCATATATTTAAGGCGTCCCCGAAATATATGCATTTCAGCCAAGCCTTGTGATAGTGAATCCAATCCCACATATATCTGATTCATCCTATCAATCCTGAAAATCAATCGTACTGATGCTATCTCTCGAAATGGGGACGCCTCACCTAACCGTTAGGCCATCTCTCTAGGCTAAAGTCAATCGTCAGTATTGGAATCATAGTTCCCAAACAATAATATCAACACTGATCCAAATCCTAAGGTCAAACCAAAGTTGTTAGTACATGGTTTTCTACCCAAGCTAGCATCACTCCGATTTCTAAAATTCGAGCATAGATTTCTCCTATTCGTACTTACAACACTTAGTCTAAGGGGTCCGAGTCGTTCAGCAAAGCCTTCCTATGGTAAGTCATGTTCAACCAATTTTTCAACATATCAATATCGCTCGTCCAATAACCAATTCGCGTAGTCTATCTCTTCGAACCCATTCGATATAATCTACCTATCCAAGTCAAGTTCACCACGAGATGATTCATCACTAAACCATAATTCTCATTTCATATTCCCTAAGTCATTTATCACAATTCACGTAATCGATCGCAAGATCGTCTAGCTTAACAATATGTCATGCCCCAATCTCACGCAAGTCTGATTTTCTGTGGTGGACATGAAATCACCATGCCACGCACCGCAGGATACTCGTTCTCATCGGGACGTAACTCCTGCTTTAAGTCTAGACTAATTTATTCTCGATACACAGATTGGAACTCAATCCTCAAGCTTACTTAATCATCAATCACATGTCCGACCAATCCTCGAATTCACCTTCGCATCAAACCGAAAGTCGAAGCATACAAATTGCCACGCCCTAATTTTTCTGAGTCTGATCATTCCCGCGACATGAATCACTATGTCAGCGCTCATGCATAACTATCACTCCAAATTCGATATGACGTATGTGCGATGCTGGTGTTACGCTTGTGCAAGACAAGAACGTCGACATTGTAGCTATCGTCGAAGAAATCAAGATACTTTTCTTTCATCCAAACATTCTTTTCAATCAAAATCCCCAAGCATAGCATCCATCAAAACAATAACATTTTACACGATCATTATTTCTTGACTCAGAGTACCCCCAAGTTATCGCATATTGATCTTTGATACGCCTCAATACCATCGATGATATACGTAACCTGACGATCTTCATTTGCAATAAATTTTGAGTCGTACGACTAATGCTATTGTCTGAACTGGATACTCTCCTCAATATTCAAGATCAAATTCGATCATTATCCCCGAACTATTCCCATGATCAATTCATTCAAACCCTTAATCACATATGTTCGTCTGTCTATATCTTAAGTCATCAAGCAATATCGTTCGTCAATTCATATTATCTTATGCAAACACAATCATCGAGTAACATCTATCCCAATTCCTTATAGTCATTCTCAATATTAGAATCATTCCCATGCACGCTATCATCCGATCGTGCTAACTTTTCGTATATGATTCATATCGATTTCCTTTATCAAGTTATTTGTTCGCTACACCTTAACTTTTCTTCGATTCAGTTTCACCTACTCAATTATTTTACATTTCAAACTTACACAATCACAATCCCGTGTGCATCATTCCTAGTTTGTTCGAATCATCTTATCAAACTTCAAGACTACACTTTTACTCAATAATACTCAATCTAAGGCTTTGCCTACTCATCGCTTGCTGATAGATTCATCGGCACACTGTAATCCTCAATCGATCAACATTCTTGAGGCTATCCCATACACCACTCAGGGATGAGGTCATGACAAATCCTCTAAACTATCATTCGATTCACAATCGATTACTTCGAATCTCCATTCGAATCATTCCTCAAATTCTAAGCATGCTCATCTATATCACATCGACGATAACATCGTCGGATGGCATCCCTATCGCAACTACCCAACATTCTGATGAATCGAGTCTAACTCATCCTTGTTCGACACAATTTAAATTCTGCACCCGACTTTTCTATGGTCAACGCAATCTTGGTGTATATGCCCAGCCCGACTTAACCAATCGTATTTTTTGGTGAACCCATCTTTTATTTTTTATCGAAAACTATTCTCATACAATTTGTAAAATGTATAGACTTATTGTATGGACATCTCGTGGGACATTTGAGAGAGAGCGCCATAATGATATCAATCGTGAAAACAACATTAGAGTTTGCAGAAACAACATCAGAGTTAAAGAATTCAATAGAAGTCCAAGGATGTAAAGACGTGCTCTGATACCATTATGTCACGTCCCGGTCCCGTAGGACCGATCGTCTTCGCTAAGGCGTGATGTCGCACGAGCCTAGATTGCCCTCGTGTAAGAAGGGTTCCATAACGGTCGATTACAGGCTAAGCGGCGGGGTCGTCGCACAGAAGTCCATGCAGAAACATTGATTAATACCAGCAGAAACTTGAAACAAAACAAAGTCATTCAAAATGCTCTTTATTGATATTGAAACAAAGATTACATACGTAGGCACGAGGCCAAGATAACAATCACTCAGTCTCATAATACAAGTCACTCAGCTCTCTCATCACTCAATACAGTTGACGAGCCAGCGGATGCCCCAGATAGGCGATGTCCATACTGTTGGCACATTCCACGGTCACACCCGATTTCGATAATCAACATGCACTTAAGTCAATACACAAAATATACAAACTGCTGCTAATTATTTCAGGATATATGAAATCAATTTCAACGGACGTTGTACTGCATCAACGAAGCATCAACATCATCAAATCTGAAGATGACTCATTTTATATTTTATTCTGTATTTTATATTTTATTGAGTCTAGGATTTATTTTGTAAAATCATTTTTGGTAATACTGGCTTAGGGTTATCTCAGTCCACATTCTAAAAAAGCCTACCCATTACCACTCATATATCATTTTACAAAATATTCCAAAATATCTTTGAAAATAATTTCTGATAAAATATTTTGAAAATCTCCTGACAGAACTCATAACCGAGTTCGGCCCGAGTTCGGACCGAACTCTGTCCGAGTTCGGTCAGTTTATATTCAAACTTCTGTTGCCTCCAAATCTGCGAGCAACGTCTCTTTGCGAGATATCTGCATTCGAACTCTGCCCGAACTCTGTCCGAGTTCGGTTCCAGAAAACACCTATAAATAGAGAAGAACTTTTCATTTCAAATCATTCATTCACTCTTCATCTTCTCTTCTCTACTATTCGAGTATTTTCAAACGATCCAAGATTTTCAAATCATACCTATACACCTCTTAGCCAAAAGCCAGTAATATCATAGTTGATTTAGAGTCTTTTGGTATTCCAAGAGTATTAAAGAGGTCGTTCCAAGTTCAGCAACTTTTCTTGTTATGGAGATGGTCGTGCGCTCGTCACCAAGCACGGTGTTGTGAAGTCGGTCGTGTACTTGTCACCAAGCACGGTGTTGTAAGAGACTGCAAGTTCTCAGTTAAAGCTTGTGCCATTGTGGATTAACATCGAGCAAGAGAACTCAAGACTGGATTAGTCCTCTCAGAGGGATACCAGTATACATCGCTGTGTCGCTGAGTTTGAATTCTCTATCTCTTGCTACATTATATTTACTGTCTCTTATTTCACTACCATAGTTTAATTTTAATTGGTGATTATTTTCCGCTGCACACACACACTCTATTCACCCCCCCTCTAGAGGTGCTCAACGGTCCTACAATTGGTATCAGAGCAGGTTATATTTTTATATAACAAACCTCAGAGAGTATATATGGCAGCCGTAAAATCAATATTCAACGGTGATGGGCAATCCATAAATAGACCCCCACTTTTTGATGGTACTAATTATACCTATTGGAAAACACGAATGACTTTCTTCTTAAAATCTCTTGACTTTGATCTTTGGTCTATAGTCATTGATGGTTATAAGAAACCAGCACCCACAATGGTTGAAGGGCAGCTTGTAGACAAGCCTCATGACAAATACACTGAAGCTAAAAAAGCTAAGGCTAGTCTAGATGCTCGTGCCATCAACGCACTATTCTATGCAATTGACAAAACGGAGTTCAACAGAGTTTCAACCTGTAAGACGTCTCACAAAATTTGGAAACTTCTTGAGGTAACTCATGAAGGTACTTCCCAAGTGAAGGAATCCAAAATTAGTAGACTGACACAGGAATATAAATCTTTTAAGATGAAACCTGGTGAGTCAATTACACAGATGTTTACTCGTTTCCTTGATATAACTAATCATTTGCAATCTCTTGGTAAGGATTACAGCAATCATGAGAAGATCAGAAAAGTGCTGCGGGCGCTAACCAAGAACTGGAATCCAAAAGCCACAGCAATCATTGAAGGAAACGATCTCACCACTATGTCCTTGGAAACACTGATGGGAAAGCTGATGACCTATGAACTTGATTTGCAAGAGTTTGAAGAAGCAACACCAAAAGAAAAATCTATTGCTTTCAAAGCTCAAGCAAGAAAATCAACATGCAACGACTCTGATGAAGAATCATCAAGTGGTGATGAACAGGCCCTACTTGTGAAGAACTTCTGAAAATTCCTAAAGTTTGAGAAATCAAGCAGAAGGAAGAGAGATGTCCAAGAAAGCAATAAAGATAAAACCATTTGCTTTGGATGCAAGAAGATGGGGCACATGAAGAAGGACTGTCCAACTTCAAAGCAAAGCAGTCCATATGACAGATCAAGATCAAGCAGAAAAGCAACATCTGGTCGAAAGTATGCCAACACAAGTATCTGGCATGAAAGTGATGCCAGTGATACAGAAGAAGAGGACAGACCCTGCGGCAATGCAAATGTCTGTCTTATGGCATTTGATAAGGTATCTTCAAACCCTCTATATGATGATTTTACTTTCGATGAATTAGAAAATACCTTTAGCGAACTACTTGAAGATCACAAAACTGTGCTCGACAAGTATAAGCAATCTCGAAAAGAGATTAAGGCATACACAACCGAGTTAGCTAGACTGTCCAATCTTATTGAAGATATTAAAGAGACGTCTACTACCGGTAACACGGAAGAGATAGCCAAACTCAAGGTAGACTATCATGAGGCTATCCTCAAAATTGAAAAGAAAGAAAGAGACTATGTCAAGATGCAAGAACTATATGACATAGAGAAGAAGAAGCACTTAGTAACAGAACAAAGACTCTCAGATATGACTGCTAGATATGAAGAGTCTATTACGATTTCTAAAAAGTTAGAAATCAAGTTAGGCAAACAGGCAATACCTGTGACACAGCCTAAGTTTAGTCCTACTGCTAAGCATACACCTAAGAGGACTAAAAATAAGAAAGCACAGAAGAAACACTACTATCACCATGCTTTCACTTATAGGTTCTCCAAGAAACCAAACAAGCATGTAAACACAGTTGTGACCACATCTGGTTCTAAACTTACTTGCACTTATTGTAGCACGCATGGACACATATCACAGTATTGTTTGGCAAGGAAGCTTGTTGACAATCACACTTTAATCTGGAGACCTAAAGCTAATCAGAATGGACCCTTCAGAAAATGGGTACCAAAGGATTCATCTACTTGTCTTGTAGGTGGACCCTCAACCCTCTCATGCTAAAAGCAAATGGATCCTCGATAGCGGATGTTCGCGACACATGACTGGTGATGCATCTTTGTTCGCTATGCTATCGATGAAGAAAGAAGGATATGTCTCCTTCGAAAATAATTTGAGAGGTGATATAATTGGTAATGGTACTGTAGGTATTTCTCCCTATCCAGTAATAAAGGATGTTTGTCTAGTAACAGAATTGAAACATAACCTATTAAGCATAAGTCATTTGGCAGATAATGGTTATGGTATCAATTTTGTGAAAGATAAATGTACCATATATGATATGTCATCTGGTGATCCCATATATAAAGGGATTAGAGAAGACAATATTTATGTTTTCTTTTTGGAGAATACTAATAATGCAGGTAGGTGCCTAGTAGCCAATCAAGATGAAAGCTGGCTATGGCACATGAGACTAGGACATGCAAACATGGATACTATCTTACGACTAAGTACAAAGAAGTTGGTAAGAGGACTCCCTGAGATTCCATTCAAGAGAGATATGGTATGTGATGACTGTGAAAAGAACAAAGAATATAGGTCTACTTTTAAATCCATCAACGCTGTAAGTACTTCTAGACCTTTGCAGTTAATTCACATGGATTTATTTGGTCCTAGTAGAGTCGCTAGTCGTGGCGGTAAGCTCTACGCTTTTGTTTTTGTTGATGATTTCTCTCGTTTTACTTGGGTTTATTTCTTATCAAACAAAAGTGATACAATTTTTGAATTTCAGATATTTTGCAAAAAGGTACAAAACGAAAAAGGCTTCATGATTACTCGTATCCGAAGTGATCATGGTGGCGAATTCAAAAATTCTGACTTCAAAAAGTTTTGTGATGATAGTGTATATTACCACAAATTTTCTTGTCCTAGAACTCCCCAACAGAATGGTGTTGTGAAGCGGAAGAATCGTACTCTAAGCGAAATGGCTAGAGTCATGCTGAATCAGTATAATCTCCCTAAATATTTTTGGGCAGAAGCTGTTAGTACAGCCTGTCATATTTTGAATAGGGTGTTAATTCGACCAAACTCGAAGAAAACACCATATGAGCTTTGGTTTGGAAGGATTCCAAACATTTCTTACTTTAAAGTTTTTGGATGTCGCTGTTTTATCCTGAACACCAAGGATAACTTGGGAAAGTTCGACTCCAAAGCAGATGACGGGATATTCCTCGGATATGCTGCTAAGAGTAAGGGATATAAAATTTTCAATGAAAGATCTATGATTGTTGAAGAAACTATTAATGTTACTTTTGATAAGTTAAATAGTCACAGATCTAGCGACAGTGATGATGAAGATACACATGGAAAAACTGAGAACAGTACTGTGGAAGATCTGACCCAAAAGATTGATTCATTAAAAAATTTGCCAGATCATACAGAGACACTCATCATAGGTGATGTATCTAAAGGTGTAAGTACACGTTCATCTCTTAAGGATTCTGAAATAGCAGCAAATGTAGCATTTATTTCTCAAATAGAACCTAAGAATGTAGATGATGCTTTTACTGATGAGTTTTGGATTTCTGCCATGCAAGAGGAACTAAATCAATTTGAGAGAAACCAAGTTTGGGAACTCGTTCCTAAACCCATTGGTCAATCTATAATTGGTATCAAATGGGTGTTCTGAAATAAACTCAGTAAAGATGGACAAGTTCTACGCAACAAAGCACGTCTAGTGGCACAAGGTTATAATCAAGAAGAAGGAATTAATTATGATAAGTCCTATGCTCCTGTTGCTAGACTAGAAGCCGTCCGCATGTTTTGTGCATTTGCATGTTATAATGATTTTAAATTATTTCAAATGGACGTGAAAAGCGCATTTTTAAATAGATTTTTAAAAGAGGAAGTTTTTGTGAAACAATCCCCTGGTTTTGAAGATTTTTAAAAAACCTGATCACGTCTTCAAGCTTAAGAAAGCCCTTTATGGACTCAAACAAGCACCTCGTGCTTGGTATGAGCGCCTAAGTGCCTTCTTACTTGATAATGGTTTTTCAAAAGGAAAGGTTGATACTACTTTGTTTATAAAATCCTTGAATGATGATATCCTCCTTGTGCAAATTTATGTAGATGACATAATATTCGGTTCTACTAACGAAAAACTCTGTCAAGATTTTGCTAAGTGTATGCAGAGTGAATTTGAGATGAGTATGATGGGAGAGCTAAACTTCTTCCTAGGACTTCAAATCAAACAGCACTCAAAAGGAACATTCATCAACCAGGCTAAGCACACGAAGGACATACTGAAAAAGTACAACTTCGAGAATGTAAAGCCAATTGGGACTCCTATGGCTACATCTACAAAGCTTGATGCTGATGAAAGTGGCAAACATGTCGATCAGCGTAAGTATCGAGGTATGATTGGTAGTTTATTATATTAACTGCTAGTCGTCCTGATATTATGTTTAGTGTTTGCATTTGTGCACGTTATCAGGCAAATCCTAAGGAATCACATCTTAGTGCCGTTAAGCGTATCTTTCGATACCTTAAAGGAACTTCTACAGTTGGCTTATGGTATCCTAAAACCAAATCCTTTGACCTGATAGGTTATTCGGATGCGGATTTTGCAGGATGCAAAGTAGACCGTAAAAGTACCAGTGGCACATGTCATTTCCTAGGAAAGGCCTTAGTCTCTTGGTTTAGCAAGAAACAAAATTCAGTAGCATTATCAACAACTGAGGCTGAGTATATCGCCGCAGGACGTTGTTGTGCTCAGATTTTATGGATGAAGCAAACCTTAGAGGACTACAATCTACACTATACTAAAGTTCCTATTTATTGTGACAACACTAGCACTATTAATCTGACAAAGAACCCTATCTGTCATTCACGTAGAAAGCACATAGAGATAAGACATCATTTTCTTCGTGATCATCAACAACACGGGGATATCTGCTTAGAATTTATTGACACAGATCATCAACTAGCAGACATATTCACAAAACCATTGGCTGAAGACCGTTTTAACATAATGAGGCGTGAGCTCGGTATACTTGAATTTTCAGATTCATAATGTAATATGGTAATTAAAATTAATTTTATGACTTGCAACTTTGAAATTTATTTAACAGAAATTATTTTTGGGTACAAACCTAAAAAAGGTATGTCTGTCACCACGACTACGATCGAAGCGAAGCGGTACTTAAGAGTTCCCCGGTGAACCTCCGTTAGCTGGGACAACCCCTACAGTTAACCCATAAATAGAGTACGTTATTAAATACTAGAGTCAAAATTCATAAAGTTACTTTTAACCAACCAGAACTGCATTTACTGTCTCGGGAATACAAGTGACCGAACTAGGGCCGAACTCTGACCGAGTTCGGACCAAATTCGGACCGAGTTCGGTCGGCACTGTATTAATTTCTAGAACCGAACAGCCGGCCCTAAACTCTATAAATTCAACTCTTTCAACCATCTTTTCCACACTCCAACCCGTGGAAACATCTCCTTCCTCCCTAAAATTTCTTCCTCCTCCATCCTAGCAAGGAATCTAAGAGATCTGGTGGGCGTTTCAACATTTTCATCTTCCTCCTTTCGCAAAAAGGTATTCCTTTTTCTCTTCTACCTTCTCCATGGCTCCTAAACGTCATAGAGGATCATCTTCCCAAGGTGCCTCCTCCTCTTCTGATTATACGCCAGCTAGTCTATTCAGTCCAGCACGACCAATAAATGCAGAAGACTATGATTCTACTTTGTTTCCGGACAAAAAATTTTCTGATCTTTGGTTCGATTCCTTTTTCTGGTCGTAAGATTTGCTATGGAGCTTTTGTTAATTTTACCATATTTTCTGAATATGCTCCTACTTTTGACCACTTAGGCTACCGAGATTTCTTCGAGGTAGCAGAAAATATTTTTGACAATGATGTCCGAATGTTTTACTGCAACTTGCAAGTAAAATCTAACGAAAACTTCTATTCTTGCGTTGCTGGGCAAGAAATAGAATTCAGTGCGACCGATATCAGTAAATTTTTCCATGTTCCTGATCTTGGTGAAGCATTGGTTGACATTACCCATGTCCAATTCCCTGCTGATGTTACCCTTGCCTCTTTCAGGGAACTTATTTGTCATCCAAACCCTGTTTCTCGTAGGGTTTATGCAAAGAATTTGAACCAAACTTTTTATGAACTTCATCGCAAGATTTTCTCTGTACTCCTTCCAAAGAAAGGATCCACAGATGAAGTGACCTTCTTGGAACTCTCTACTTAATACCACATTCATTTTGGTATTCCATTCTCTATCCCAAAGACCATGATGTCCTGGATGCTGAACTGCAGAAATGCAGGAAGGAATCTGGTATATCCTATGCACTTGGCGTCTATCTTTCGTCGTTTTGAGATTGATCTTCAAACTTGTGCATTCTCCTCCACTCCTATCGAGCTTACCAGATCTCGCCGATTTCCTGCTCCACCTCTGCCTCCTGGAGCTCAGCCTGCTCCAGCTGCTAACGCTAAGATTCCTGATGCTGCTCCTGCTCTAGCCCCTGCCCCGGGATTTGATCCGGCTTTCTATCAGCGCTTTGATGATTTTATTGCTATATCTGCGCAACGTCATCAAGGTTATCTTGATTCGGAGTTCCGACGCATCTCTCAGGCTCAGGTGCTGAGGAACGGGATTGCTGACCTCCACTACAGCCTAGCCCATGATCCAGTCCATCCGATCACCATCCTGCCTCACCCAGGCTTTCCAGGTCCTCGGTTCACAAATGAGGCTTCCTTCCAGCACTTCGACCCCACTGCAGCCTACTTTCCTTCAGAGGCTCCTGGTGCTGACGACCCCACTATGTGACGTGGGTTCAGCTTTTGGATAGTGGATACTTGTTAGATGATGATCTTTATGCTTTGATGTAGTTTTTCTTTTTATGTCTAAAATCATTAGTTAGACATTTTCTGATGATTGTACTCAGCATTTTTTATGACATTTTCAGTACTTTATTTCCAGCATTTTCTTTCCATAGTAGTTGTTTTATGCTATGATCATGTCTCTTTTGCTTCACTTTGTCTTTTGTTTTCTATTGTTGGCTTCACATATTACGGGGGAGCCAAGTCATTTTACTATTTGACAAAGGGGAAGAAAAAGAGTACACATACCAAAAAGCATACAAATCCAAAAACAAAATCAACCATCTCTTTTATTTAGGTACTTGTATTTTGTTCTATTTTATAAATATATATTTTGGTATAGACTCAAGTTTGTCAATTATCAAAATGGGGGAGATTATTGGCCCATTCCATGGTCACACCCGATTTCGATAATCAACATGCACTTAAGTCAATACACAAAATATACAAACTGCTGCTAATCATTTCAGGATATATGAAATCAATTTCAACGGACGTTGTACTGCATCAACGAAGCATCAACATCATCAAATCTGAAGATGACTCATTTTATATTTTATTCTGTATTTTATATTTTATTGAGTCTAGGATTTATTTTGTAAAATCATTTTTGGTAATACTGGCTTAGGGTTATCTCAGTCCACATTCTAAAAAAGCCTACCCATTACCACTCATATATCATTTTACAAAATATTCCAAAATATCTTTGAAAACAATTTCTGATAAAATATTTCGAAAATCTCCTGACAGAACTCATAACCGAGTTCGGCCCGAGTTCGGACCGAACTCTGTCCGAGTTCGGTCAGTTTGTATTCAAACTTCTGTTGCCTCCAAATCTGCGAGCAACGTCTCTTTGCGAGATATCTGCATCCGAACTCTGCCCGAACTCTGTCCGAGTTCGGTTCCAGAAAACACCTATAAATAGAGAAGAACTTTTTATTTCAAATCATTCATTCACTCTTCATCTTCTCTTCTCTACTATTCGAGTGTTTTCAAACGATCCAAGATTTTCAAATCATACCTATACACCTCTTAGCCAAAAGCCAGTAATATCATAGTTGATTTAGAGTCTTTTGGTATTCCAAGAGTTGTAAAGAGGTCGTTCCAAGTTCAGCAACTTTTCTTGTTGTGGAGCTGGTCGTGCGCTCGTCACCAAGCACGGTATTGTAAGAGACTACAAGCTCTCAGTTAAAGCGTATGCCATAGTGGATTAACATCGAGCAAGAGTACTCAAAACTAGATTAGTCCTCTCAGAGGGATACCAGTATACATCGCTGTGTCGCTGAGTTTGAATTCTCTATCTCTTGCTGCATTATATTTACTGTCTCTTATTTCACTGCCATAGTTTAATTTTAATTGGTGATTATTTTCTGCTGCACACACACACTCTATTCACCCCCTCTAGAGGTGCTCAACGGTCCTACACATACATTATATCCCATATAAGTCCAGACTCCATGCGGTCGCACGCCTCGAAACGCTAAGAAACTCCATACCTCAATGCATCCAAGCGAGCTCCGTGCCAACGATCTTCTACATGTTCCCGCAAATGAAAACTATATGGTGTCAGTACTCAACTGTACTGGTGGAGTGATCTCCTCGCCCACCCATACAAAACTATCATATTTATTTACTTTATGCAACATAAGCCCTTTATGATTGTCTTTCTATTCTTACCTTAGGATCAATTTTAGGACATAAACTCTTTGTCTATTTTGTGTCTCTAGACCATCATCGTGCCTTGCACCAACAACTTACTTATACCTTGCCTCTAGACCCTTCTCGTGTCAACGACATCATGTTATCAACTCGTGCTTGCCTATCGGCCTATATTTGGAATGCAGCAACTTGGTCATGCCATAAACTCTATTCGTGCTTTAATATACTTGAGGCAGTGCTTCCCCACTTAGTCTTGCCTATACTTATGCCATGACAGCGTGGACGTGCATGAACATATCGAGGTCGTGCCTCGCAACTCAACATGACTTAACTAAACTCGCCCTACGGCCCTTCTTGACTTAACTCTTAACGACTCAAATCCGACTTATGCAACTCTGTGCTAACAACTAAATACTCGGCACCACATCTCGTGCCGAAGCACATGTCTTTACTATAGCCAAATCCTAGGCTTCATACTGGTGTTTCAACCGTGCATACCTTTCCTTGACTCAGTTTGTCATATGATTACACTTTCTTTGATTCGACCGACATCGTGCATGCGGATAGTCACTTAGCACGCCAACTTATCTGTATGAAAGGTTACTGGCATTGACTAGCCATCGTGGATATAGCTAGAAATAGGATGGGTCTGTCAATGTAGGTAGCTAGACCCAATGACATCCCACCAAATCCCTGGTTACCTATCCAGCATCAGCTATAACGTGTTTCTTCTATGGCCGAATCGGTCTCCTGGGCCCAGGTTGTCGATCCGAAGAAACATCGCCTTTGTCGACAAGTTGTCCATGCCCACGCATCTACGAGACTTCATCTAGACTAACGTAAATGCATGGGCTAATCTGTGGAATGACTTAAACCATACTCTTTAGCAAAACATGCTTAAAACCATATCATGCAAAACGTGCATTGGAACTATGAGACTCCCAAACGAGGGACCGCCTCTGCGACAAACCATCACTCGAACATTCCATTCTTTGAAATCCTGGGAACGACTATTGCATAGCCTTCCCACTTAACTTAGACAAAAAGTGTTCCTTAGGTGCCATAGACCGTGGCTAACTTTTTACTGAACCAACCGTGGCCCGTGCCTTAAACCAACTTGCATTCTATACGACGCTACCGCTCAAGTCATACTCTATATGATGAGCCTTAAGATCGTAGGACTATGTGGCTATGACAAACGCAGGCATCGTAGGACAATGCTAGAATTACTTAGTTAGCTCGATATAATTTGTTGTCTAACTCAATCGTGCAACAACTTGACAAGCAAAGGCTGTGTCAAGCCTTGCATCATAGGAATGTGTCATGCATGCGTTCGACTTTGAACAACCAAGTTCTTATGGTGCCTAGACTTATACCACAAGCCGTGCGATACAACTTAACCCGTGGGACGAGCAAAGGCTATGCCAAGCCTTGGACAATGGGACCGTGCATTCTTTGTCAAGCATTTATGAGGATGGTGCCTATGACTTAGGCTAATTCATAGCTTTATGGCAAAGACCAACTTTCCTTCTCCCAAGCCACGGGACGAAGGACCGAGTGTCATTTTGAAAGCCATCTTGCAATACTTCTAAGCCGACCGTGAGACCTTTTTCCATGTTCTAACTCAGTTTGACCCAAGTTGGGATTATTCCCTTAACTATGTGGATTCGTCTCTTTTATTATCAAGACTACTCGTGCATTTGAAAACTTTCGTTTTATTAGTGTAAAGGCCAAGCTGATGCAAGTTCACTGAAGCCACCCACCTGAACGAGGAGTCGTCTCGACCATGCGGGTCTTCAAGCAAGCCGTTGCATGGCTAAGTCCAAACACCATTGGCGTTTTGATTCCTCCGATTGATTGAGCGAGATGGGGCACTACATTGTACACCACTCAAAAAAGTTTCGTCCTCGAAACTAACTGAGCACACTTATCGACTTCTAACTTGATTCAATATCTAACAATTCTCGCACACATTCGTCCTACGTGTTTTCTTCAATCCGAGCCACACTCGTGCTTTGGTTATCTTTCGACACGAACAACTATATATCAACTTGGGTAACTTACACTCGTTGTACACACGGACAACTCAGTTTTAAGGCAAACCACCTGAACTCCCATCATTAAAGTTCGTCTCAAATCTAATGATCGCACTACCATCAATATTTCTTCGAAACACGATTTCAAAATTCTTGATACTTTTCCGTTCCTCTAATCTTACTTGAATTCAATTTATCACTTAGTTTGATCGTGCACATATTTAAGGCATCCCCAAAATATATACATTTCAGCCAAGCCTTGTGATAGTGAATCCAATCCCACATATATCTGATTCATCCTATCAATCCTGAAAATCAATCGTACCGATGCTATCTCTCGAAATAGGGACATCTCGCCTAACCGTTAGGCCATCTCTCTAGGCTAAAGTCAATCGTCAGTATTGGAATCATAGTTCCCAAACAATAATATCAACACTGACCCCAATCCTAAGGTCAAACCAAAGTTAATAGTACAGGGTTTTCTACCGAAGCTGGCATCACTCCGATTTTTAAATTTCGAGCATAGATTTCTCTTATTCGAACTTACGACACTTAGTCTAAGGGGTCCGAATCGTTCAGCAAAGCCATCCTACGGTAAGTCTTGTTCAACCAATTTTTTGACATATCAATATCGCTCGTCCAATAACCAATTCGCGTAGTCTATCTCTTTGAACCCATTTGATATAGTCTACCTATCTAAGTCAAGTTCACCACGAAATGATTCGTCACTAAACCATAATTCTCATTTTATATTCCCTAAGTCATTTATCACAATTCACGTAATCGATCGCAAGATTGTCTAGCTTAACAATATATAACGCCCCAATCTCACGCAAGTCTGATTATCTGCGGTGGACATGAAATCACCATGCCACGCACTGCAGGATAATCGTTCTCATCGGGACGTAATTCTTGCTTTAAGTCTAGACTAATTCATTCTCGATATACAGATTGGAACTCAATCCTCAAGTTTACTTAATCATCAATCACAAGTCTGACCAATCCTCGAATTCACCTTCGCATCAAACCACAAGTCGAAGCATACAAATTGCCACACCCTGATTTTTTCGAGTTTGATCATTCCCGTAACATGAATCACCATGTCAGCGCTCAGGCGGAACGATCACTCCAAATCTGACGTGATGCATGTGTGAGGATGGTGTTGTGCTCGTGCAAGACAAGAACGTCAACATTGTGGCTATCGTCGAAGAAATCAAGATACTTTCCTTTCATCCAAACATTATTTTCAATCAAAATCTCCAAGCATAGCATCCATAGAAACAATAACATTTTACACGATCATCATTTCCTGACTCAGAGTACCCCCGAGTTATCGCATATGGATCTTTGATACGCCTCAATACCATTTATGATATGTGTAACCTGACGATCTTCATTTGCAACAAATTCTGAGTCGTGCGACTAATGCTATTGTCTGAACTGGATAATCTCCTCAATATTCAAGATCAAATTCAATCATTATTCCCGAACTATTCCCATGATCAATTCATTCAAACCTTTAATCACATATGTTCGTTTGTCTATTTCTTAAGTCATCAAGCAACATCTTTCCTCAATTCACGTTGTCTTATGCTAACACAAGTCATCGAGTAACATCTATCCCAATTCCTTATAGTTATTCTCCATATTCGAATCATTTCCATGCACGCTATCATCCGATCGTGCTAACTTTTCGTACACGATTCATATCTATTTCTTCTATCAAATCATCTATTCGCTATACCTTAACTTTTCTTCGATTCAGTTTCACCTACTCAATCATTTTGCATTTCATACTTGTACAATCACAATCCTGTGTGCATCATCCCTTGTTTGTTTGATTCATCTTATCAAACTTCAAGACTACACTTTTACTCAATGATACTCAATCTAAGGCTTTGCGTACTCATCGCTTGCTGATAGACTCATCAGCACCCTGTAATCCTCAATCGATCAGTATCCCTGAGGCTATCCCATACACTACTCAGGGATGAAGTCACGACAAATCCTCGAAACTATCATTCGATTCACAATCGATTACTTCGAATCTCCGTTCAAATTATTCCTCAAATTTCAAGCACACTCATCTATATCGCATCGACGATAACATCATCGGATGGCATCTATATCGCAACTACCCAACATTCTTACGAATCGAGTCTAACTCATCCTTGTTCGACATAATTTGAATTTTGTACCCGACTTTTCTAAGATCAACGCAATCTTAGTGTATATGCCCAGCCCGACTTAGCTAACCGTGCTTTTTGGTGAAACCATCTTTTATTTTTATCGAAAACTATTCTCATACGATTTGCAAAATATATAGACTTATTATATGGATATCCCATAGGACATTTGAGAGAGAGCGTCATAATGATATCAATTACGAAAATAACATCAGAGTTTGCGGAAAAAATATCAGAGTTAAAGAATTCAATCAGAAGTCCAAGGACGTAAAGTCGTGCTCTGATACCATTATGTTACGCCCCAGTCCCATAGGACCAATCGTCCTCGCGAAGGCATGATGTCGCACGAGCCTCGATTGCGCTCGTGCAAGGCAGGTTCCATAACGGCCGATTACAGGCTAAGCGACAGGGTCGTCGCACAGAAGCCCAAGCAGAAACATTAATTAATACCAGCAGAAACTTGAAACAAAACACAAGTCATTCAAAATGCTCTTTATTGATATTGAAACAAAGATTACATAGGTGGGTACGAGGCCAAGATTACAAACACTCGGTCTCATAATACAAGTCACTCAGCTCTCTCTCTCTCATCTCTCAATACAGATGATGAGACAGCGGATGCTTCAGATAGGCGATGTCATACATTATGTCCTATGTAAGTCCAGACTCCATGCGGCCTGCACACCTCGAAATGCCAAGGAATTCCATGCCTCGACGCATCCAAGTGAGCTCCGCGCCAACGAGCTTCTACTTGTTCCTGCATATGAAAACTATGTGGGTGTCAGTACTCAATTGTACTGGTGGAGTGAGCTCCTTGCCCACACATACGAAACCAACACGTTTATTTACTTTATGTAACATAAGCCCTTTATGATTGTCGTTCTATTCTCGCAATAGGATCAATTTTAGGACATAAACTCTTTGTCTATTTTGTGTCTCTAGACCATCATCGTGCCTTGCACCAACAACTTACTTATACCTTGCCTCTAGACCCTTCTCGTGTCAACGACATCATGTTATTGACTCGTGCTTGCCTATCGGCCCATATTTGGAATGCAGCAACTTGGTCATGCCATAAACTCTATTCGTGTTTCAATATACTTGAGGCAGTGCTTCCCCACTTAGTCTTGTCTATACTTATGCCATGACAGCATGGCCATGCCTAAACATATCGAGGTCGTGCCTTGCAACTCAACATGACTTAACCAAACTCGCCCTACAGTCCTTCTTGATTTAACTCTTAACGACTCAAATCCGACTTATGCAACTCTGTGCTAACAACTAAATACTCGACTCCACAGCTCGTGCTGAAGCATGTGTCTTTGCTATAGCCAAATCATAGGCTTCATACTGGTATTGCAACCGTACATACCTTTCCTTGACTCAGTTTGTGATGTGTTTACACTTCTTTCAATTCGACCGACATCGTACATGCGGATAGCCGCTCAGCATGCCAACTTACCTATATAAAACGTCACTGGAATTGACTAGCCATTGTGGACATAGCTAAGAATAGGATAGGTCGGTCAATGCAGGTAGCTATCCCCAATGACAGCTCACCGAATCCCTGGTTACCTACCCAGCATCAGCTATACCGTGTTTTCTCCATGGCCGGATCGGTCTCCTGGGCCCAGGTTGCCGATCCGAAGAAATATTGCCCTTGTCGACAAGTTGTCCATGACCACGCACCTATGAGACTTCATCTAGACTCACGTAAATGCATGGCCTAATCTGTGGAACGACTCAAACCATACTTTTTAGCAAAACGTGCTCGAAACCATATCATGCAAAATGTGCATTGGAACCATGAGACTCCTAAACGAGGGACCGCCTCTGCGATAACCCATCGCTCGAATTTTTTATTCTTTGAAATCCAGGGAACAACTATTGCATAGCCTTTCCGCTTAACTTGGACAAAACATGTTCTTTAGGTGCCATAGACCGTGGCTAACTTTTTACTGAACCAACCGTGGCTCGTGTCTTAAACCAACTTGCATTCTATACGACGCTACCTGTCAAGTCATACTCTATATAATGAGCCTTAAGATCGTAGGACTATGTGACTATGACAAATACAGGCATCGTAGGATAGTGCTAGAATTACTTAGTCAGCTCGATATAACTTATTGTCTAACTCAATCGTGCAACAACTTGAAAAGCAAAGGCTATATCCAGCCTTGCATCATGGGAACGTGTCGTGCACGTATTCGACTTTGAACAACCAAGTTCTTTTGGTTCCTAGACTTATACCACAAGCTGTGCGATACAACTTAACCCATGGGACGAGCAAAGGCTATGCCAAGCCTTGGACGATGGGACCGTGCATGCTTTGTCAAGCATTTATGCGGACGACGTCTATGACTTAGGCCAATTCATAGCTCTATGGCGAAGACCAACTTTCCTTCTTCCAAGCCACGGGACGAAGGACCGAGTGTCATTTTGAAAGCCATCGTGCAACACTTCTAAGCCAATCGTGGGACATTTTTCCATGTTCTAACTCAGTTTGACCCAAGTTGGGATTATTCCCTTAACTATGTGGATTCGTCTCTTTTATTATCAAGCCTACTCGTACATTTGAATACTTTTATTTTATTAGTGTGAAGGCCAAGCTGAGGCAAGTTCACCGAAGCCACCCACCTGAACGAGGAGTCGCCTCGACCGTGTGGGTCTTCGAACAAGCCGTTGCATGGCTAAGTCCAAACGCTATTGGCATTTTGATTACTCCGATTGACTGAGCGGGATGGGGCACTGCACACGCAACCTAAAAGAGCTACGAGGATTCCAGGGACAACTTGCCTATATCAGAAGATTCATCTCAAGTCTCTCTGGACGTTGTAGACTGTTTACTCAATTAATGAAGAAAGGTGTATCTTTCGTTTGGACTGATGAATGCCAGCAAGCATTTGAGAACATTAAGTAGTACTTGATGAACCCTCCATTTTTAGATCCTTCAATCACATGAATACCTTTCCTAATGTATGTTCGAGCAATGGATCATTCTTTCAGTGCCCTCCTAGCCCAGAAGAACAATGAAGGTCATGAGCAAGCAATTTACTATCTCAGATGTACAATTATTGATGTTGAACACCAATACAGCCCCGTAGAAAAGAATGCTTAGCCTTGATGTTCGTTGTCTAGAAGATGCATCATTACATCATGGGCCAAACCATCAATGTTATCTCCAGAGTTAATCCTCTGCGAGTTCTGATGAAAAAGCCTAGTACACTCAATTCTAGACTTGCTACCTAGGCGATGCTGTTACCGCAGTATGATATGCTTTATGTCCCGCAGAAGTCTGTCAAGGGTCAATCTCTAGCTGACTTCCAGGCTGCTCATCCAATTCCTGAAACTTCAAAACTATATGACGAGATTTCCGACGAAACTTTAGAGTATAATACGACTTTAGAAGGAATACTCGCTTGGCATCTATTCTTTGATGGTGTATCTAGAATCGGACCTAACGGTATATCATCACTGGAGTAGGGATTGGTCTTGTATCCCCAGAAGGTCTAATCATTCAGAGAGCCTATTCTCTAGACGAGCCATGTTCCAACAATATTGCTGAATACAATGCTCTGCTCATCGGTCTCCAATTAGCTAGATATCGATTATCTTGAAGTATACAGAGACTCTAAACCGATTGTCAACCAGGTTAGAGGTACATATGAGGTCCGGCACCAAGATCTCATCCCCTACTAAGAAGTAGCAATTAAACTTGCTATATCATTCAAAGGTTTCTTTATTGAACATGTATGTTGAGCGTACAATACGGAAGCCTATGCACTCGCTAATATAGCAGCAGTACTAGCTGTTTCGTTGAAGGGACAACAATTAATCATCATCGCTAATCGAGAATTATTATGTATCAAGAATAATTTGAATATTGAATTCAGTAATACGGTTAAAATTTGTACTACTAGTGAAGACTGGAGGACTCCCTTCATCGACTTCGTAGTACATGATATTTTGCCAGAAGACCCTAAAGAAGTAACGACAATTTATCGTCGGTCACTTCAATTCTATTACATCACTCGTCCAATACACTCTACCGTCAATCTTTTGACAGTATGCTCCTGCGTTGCCTCGCAGGTGATGAGGCAAAACGGATACTACGTGAAGCTCACGATGGTGTCTGCGGTACGCATCTGCCTGGTCCTAAGCTACAGGACCATATTAGACGTATGGAATACTATTGGCCCATAATAGTGGCAGATACAATTGAGTATGCAAGGAAATACAGAGCATGTCAAATCCATGCCGATTTTATCCACCAACCGTCAGAATTATTATATCCAACTGCAGCATCTTGGCCCTTTGAAGCTTAGGATGTGGATGTCATTTGTCCTATTAATCTACCATCATCTCGAGGACATCACTTCATCCTGGCTATAACCGATTATTTCTTAAAATGGGTAGAAGGTATTCCCCTTGCTGAAATCAAGATAAGCAATGTCATCAACTTCATCAAATACCATGTGATCTATCAATTCGGCATCCCTCGAAGAATCATTCATGACAACGGACCTCAATTCATAAGTCAAGCATTTACTCGATTCTGTAATGACACCTGAATCAACAACATTGCTTCTACAGCTTATAATCCCGCAGCCAACGGTCTAGCAGAAGCATTCAATAAGACAATCATCAAGCTTCTCAAGAATTTCATGTATGCTAATAAACATAATTGGAGCAAAAAGCTTGGAAAATATCTATGGGCGTACCATACTACTGTACATACCCGACTAGATGTACACCATTCTCTCTAGTGTACGGATGTGAAGCTGTATTACCATTGGAGATTCAAATTCCATCTTTTAGGATAGCTATCGCTAATGAAGTAATAGCAAAAAATAATGATCGCCTTCGACTTCAAACTTGTGTGGCATCTGCCACCCCGATTAGAAATTTAGGGATTTTTTTAATTTTATTTGATTAGATTACGAATAACTTTCTATAGTCATAGGAGTCGTGACTAAGCTCATAGGTGAGTTAGGACCATGTTACGGTTATATGGCCTCTAGTTATATTATACAAGCATGCTATAGCTATATTACATTTTACTATGATTTTTAGACATTTTTAGATATTTTTAAATATTTATTTCATGAAGATTTATACATTTTAATGACTTTTACGATTTACTATAAGGCCATTTGAGACAATTTTGAGACCCAGTATTTTTTTTTTTAGGCTCCAGAAAGTTAGTAATATGTTTTATATTTTTCTAGAATTTTTTTGAGATTTTTATGTATTTATTTGGAGTTATTTAGGTTTAAATTGATTTTTAAATTAATTCCTGCATTTTAAAACCTATTACCCAATCAGTAAGGGGCAGGCCCACCTGTCAGCCACCATAGTGCTGTGTGGGGTAGCTCGCCTATCACTCAATTGGGTACTGACTGTACCTCATTTCCTATTATAGGTCGGTTCCAACCGACACTTAGCCAACCCAACGAAACAGGGAGGCCATCTGGTCTTTGGCCAATTGAGCGGAACCGCGGGGATTGTGCCACATGTCCCTGAAGCCGCGGCTCAACCGCCTCTTTTAGCCGCTCGCTCACTATATATATATAATTTTATTTTTTCTTTGGCCAATTGAGCGTAACCGCGGGGATTGTGCCACATGTCCCCGAAGCCGCAGCTCAACCGCCTCTTTTAGCTGCTCGCTCACTATATATATATATATATATATATATATATATATATATATATATATATATATATATATATATATATATATATATATATATATACACCTTTTGCCTTTGAGAGAGTTTGTTCTTTAGAAGACCCCCGACTTCCCGAGGCGATTGCGGATAGCTCCGACCTCTTTTTCGGGTGCCATTTTTTTGGATTCGTATTGAGGTAATCTTTCAGAATTTATAATTTATTTTTGAATATTTTGCTTCTGAATTTCTAAAGAATTTTATGAGTGTTTGTTGTCCAAAACTTGACACGTCGCACAGTTTTCGAGATCTCGAGAGATCCTGAACTTCAAATCGCAATCCGTTTGAAGTTTTGGAAAGTTAACATGACGATATTCGACATATAAGTTTTCCAGAATTTTAGAGGTTTTTTTTCTTTTTATTTATTAAGTTAAACTCAGATTTGATCGGTAAATCGCCATTTTGGTCACGGTTAGCCATAACGGCGATATCTTTTGACCAATGCGTGATTTTGCGACACGGTCGATTCTGGTGCACTCGTGGCACTGAAATCTACCAAATTGCACTTTCAAAATCTCGAGTTCATGATGTTTGACTAGATAGTCAACGGCACGCCTCGATTTATGTGCCATGGTTTTCAAAATTAGAAACATGACTTTCTATGGCCAAACTTCCTTGTTTAGATTATATTCAGATTATTATTCGGTTAAATTAAGTTTTTATGTAATTTATTTTAGAATTAATTATTACTCGATAAGTTAATCCCTTAGCCACATATTCCACAATTTTAGAGTTAGAATATTAGAATTGACTTGTGGTTTTTGTGCACGGTTCGTGGCACGATGTACGATATGGGTTAATAACTTCTAGATTGACGTTCCTCTCATCCTCGACTTGTGACTACGGTTTGTTCAATGGTTCAGGCAAGTACAATATTGCATATATTTTGGTGCATTATAATGATTTCCTTATTATTTTCTTGTTTGATATTTCGTTGAGACCTTGTTTGATATTTCATTAAGACACGATGGTAACACGGTAGTCACTGTATCCTTCTTATTGTTTCATTAACCGTTATTGATTATTGGTGAGTCGGAAGGGAAAATACTCGGTAAGTACATAAACAAACCCAAATATTGTTATTGATTGATAGCTAAGTCATACACCTCACGTATGGGTTAGTCATACCAATATTGAATGATAGCCATCCATGATATGCCGTAATAGCCCAGTCGTTCATGTATTAAAAGGTATTTCACACACATTTGTTTTTATTATTCTTGATCATAGTTCAGTTCTTTGTCTTTATATTTTATTTTCTACTAGCTTGCTCGTTTATCATTATTGCTTTCCATATCTAGTTCATATCTTGCTAGTTCTTTGTATGTTCTTTATTGTTACTATTTTTATTGATTCTAGCTTATTTTGTGCTAACAACATTAAATGTAATATGGTTGTACTTTGCTCTTTTCCTGACTGAATCATTGATATAGGTGAGGATGATGAGTATCTCTACACTTCTTACTATGCACCACCCGAGGATAGTGCTGAAAATGTTGGTACCGAGACTCAGGAGCCATGATCGATCTGTGGAGGGATCTACATCTACCTTTTATTATGCTTTACTTTTCCTTTCTTAATTGGACCGAATTTGTTCCCGGATGGACCATATTATTATTCTGGATTGTAGTCTCTTTGTTATTGGATTTGGATATTATTATTTTATTATTTATCATACTCTTATTTCCTTGCTTTGTATTATTGTTGAGTATGATTTGTATCTGTGTTCACTTATATCTGTGGAGGATGTTATTGTGTGTACTAGACAGCGTTCTACCATCAATATTGCGGCGTAGGCTGTGTTTGGATACGAACTCGTACTCGATTATCCAGGAGCGGGTTGTGACAACTTGAAGCGCTCGATGAAAATTGGTTGTTAGCTCAACCACACATTAAGCTATATCAAACCCATATCTCGAAATCTTTCAATCGTAAAGTCAAAGTGCGAGTTTTTCAAAAAGGCAAACTAGTCCTTAATGTCAGACGTCCCACGACTATAACAGATATGAGTAAAGGCAAGTTTGAGCCAAAGTGGGAGGGTCCCTACGTCATAAGCAAAGTCTTCTCTAACGGGGCTTATCAGTTGACCAGGAGGGATGGTCGAATAGCTATGATGCTTATCAACGACAACTTTTTAAAGAAATACCATATTTAAATGTATGTATTATATTTTCTAACAAATATTGTACATACACAATCCTCGAATTATTATATTTTATTTATTCTTCTGTGAATAAGCCCATAGATAATAAGTCCTCAAAAATTCCAGTAGAGTCTAATCCAGATCTTATGGTACAACCTCAAAAGATTAACCCATAATATTTACCACAATAAATTATCACAACATCATCTTTGAAACCCAATCGTTTTAAAAGATATCTTATTCTTGAACCCCAGCTGGTTTAAGAATAATCAACAGATGTACGAATTCACATTCACATTACCTCTAAATTCTAATGTCTCTATCAACGACTTATCACATCCACATTACCTCTGATAACATCGTCCCAAAAATAATATCACATCAAGTTATATTCTGTCACGTCCAGGACCTCTGAACAGACATAATAAGTGATGCTATTTTTAAGCAGTACGTCACGTCTTGGACCTCTGAATATATTTCTATACTTCTATCTATTGCTTGTGTCTCAAACAGATACATAAAGTAATAGGATCATAAAACAATAGCTTTTTCATTTTATTTTAGTCTTGAGAACATAAACTATTACATTTCTTAAAAATGTGATTAAAAAAACTGTTCAAAAAGATTATTACATTTATCCTCTGAAGGACTCATTGGGCAGGTGGAATGCTGAGGTCAGAAATCATCTTCTTTAAAGCTCCAGCTCGTTCCACCCTTGTAGCAATTACCTGTTCCCTGGCCAAGTTCCTCTTGAACTCTTGAGTTAATGGCTGCATCGAGAGGATATGACACTCCATCTTCGCATTTCGATTTTGAATAAGGTCATCCCTTTGTCTATTCAGGTCGTCCAGATGGCTTGAAGCAAATTGGCACAGTTCTATAATCTCATGTTGGCGCTTTCTAGCTGTTGTGACCGATGCACAGGTCCGAGCTAATTCAGCTTCTAGCTCTTGGATGCGAGCCCGACCTTCAGCCACTTCTCGGCTTTTTCTGCTTTTTCGGCCTTATAAAGTTCAATAAAGGAAGTGGCCTCAGCAATACCAGACTCTGTCTCCAGACTGTACCGCAAACGCTGTCATAGTACTGTCAAGAATGGCTCGCCTTTCTTCTACTTTCGAGCTATTGTCTCGCATTCTGCATCCACCAGTCTGTTTATATTTCCTTTAGTCAGATCCTGATAAGAATGAACAGGCTACTCGAGCCCAATCAGGATTTGCTCTAAGACATCTGCTCTCTCGTTGCCCCAGAATTGCGTATGGAGTCAATTGGATATTGAGAAGACCTCCTCACAAAATCATAAGGATAGTTATTTTCTATAGCCAACTAAACTAAAGAGCGTAGAGAGGTAAAGAAGCTATCAGTGTAAGTACGGATGAGGCTACCCATTACAGCATGCACACCAGGTGTCTCTGGTGCGGCTGAAACCTCTCCTTCTACCAAGGCCAGAGGAATATTGGAAACCGGCGCAATGTCAGCACTTGAAGATTTTGGCGTAGGCTTTCTTGACGAGCTTCCCTCCATGACATGAGTCCCAACATCCAAAGAAAGCATAGTTGAACTGATACTGAAGACGGTGGAGGCTATTAGGACTTCAGTGAGCGTCCCTATATAACTTGCTACAATTCAAAGTAAAATCGTTATATCACATATCATTGAATAAAAAGCAATGATAAATAAAGTTAGAAATTTACCCGGACCTGTTGGAAAGTAAGGAGTGTTGACAGGTGCAGTATCTCTTTATGTAATAAGCCTTTCTATTACCGAAGCAGATACTGCTGCACCTGCTTGAATGCTTTCCGCTTCCGAGCATCCGGACATGAGACAGCTGCTCCCAGCTTCTGAGCCAGCATAGCCTCTAGCCCCTGATTCAACTTGGTCCTTCTGGGCTTCAATTCTGCCCTCTCCTCTTCAAAAATGGGCTCAATGGGGGCTTGAGTCCCCTCGATATCAGCATCAGGGTTTTCATCACCCTCAGGGCCCTCGAGACCTTCAGCAAGGCCCTCATCGTCCTCATCTTCACCGGACGGGCTTCCGGTGCCTTCAATGTTGACGTCAGAATTCTCGTCGTTAATGAGTTTGTCAACATTCTGAATATTTTCATCTTCATTAGGGCTTCGATCGCCCTCATTTCCATCAGAGTAATCGTCACCCTCAGTCATAACTTGACCATCTTTAGCACCAGATCTTGGCCCTCTTGGACCATTGGTGGGTCTCTGTTTAATTTTGTCTCCTCAAGAACAGTGTCAAAAATGTCATCCTCGATTTGCTCACCCCCTTAATTAAAGTCCTGCAGCGCCTCTATAATCTTTTCATCATCCTGAGAGGGTATCTCGTTCAGAATAGGGGCTATAGGAGCCTGGATTATAGAAGGAGTTGGAACTTCCGAAGTAGCCTCATTTCTGTCTCAGCCCCCAATTTTTCCAAATGTAACTGATACTTCCTCAGGAATGGTGTTTCTTGAACCATCACTAGAAGCCGAGGAAGACATCAGACCAGATGAGACAAATGCCACGAGCGCCCTCGCAGAAAGGGGAGTATTGACCTCAATGGTCACTGGCTCTGAAACAGTAACCGGAGGGACATCCACTGAAGCAGCTGGAGCCGGTTCGCTAGTCGACGGAAGTTCTAGAGACGAAGAAAGTTCAATACAAATTGCCAAAGGGTTAACATCTAATAGCTCTTGTGGAACTGAAAGACTAAGGATATCACCTTTCGGAGAGGACACGCCCCCAGTGATAGTGGCAATAGCTCTTGATGACTAGGAGACTGCCTTGGCGAGGGTGGATCAGTAGAAGCTGCAGCCTTTTCCTTCACAGCTTTGGATACCACCAATTTTTTCCTGGTTGCACGCTTGATCAACGGTTGAGAAGAAACGGCAGCAGGTTGATCTTTAGGAGTAATACGCTCTCTACTTGTCTCTTCCTTCCTACTCTCCTTCTGGGCAGGAGATGGGGTTGTTCCTCTGAAAGATGAAGTTTTTCCAGGAGAAAACTCAGCTTCCAATTGTCGTATCTGAGCCCTTGTCCTCGCCACGGGCTTCCTAGCGATAATCGTTTCCTTATTCTTCCTTCATTTCCCCTTAGTATAAGAAGGATGTTCATAATGAACTGATTGGGAGGATGAAGTCCCAGTCTTTTGCTTCTTGCCATCTTTCTTTATGGAAGATTTTCCTTTTTGCTTCTTAAGAGGGACGCACAGTGCACCCTGCACCTCGTCGTGGAAACCAACAGGCATAGCTTCTAGAGGATCATTAGCAGAAACATTTTCCTCGGCTTCTACTTAATCTATGACAGCTGCAGTCCTTTCTCATGCCAACAAAGCTATCTGATATAGAATAACCTTCGAAGAAGGTATTGGCTGAGGTATAAAAATTTGCATATGTATTTAACATATGCAGGCCTGCCTCAAAGGTAGCGGAGGGCATGGTAAATACAACGTTGGTGCCTCCCGTACTATAGTATCTCTACCCTCGAGCCCCATCGATCAAATACCCGAAAGCTTGAAGGCAGGTGGTTGTGTTCCCAACGTGCATCTGGTCGTAACCGAACTGACGAGCAAATCGGCTAGGCAAGTATGGTTCTAGATAGCATTCATTTTTGAACCGATACACCAGATGTGAAGGTCTGTTCATCTTCAACCTAGAAAAGGCTGTTGTAGGTGGACGGGTACCAACGGGCTCTAAATCCATGAGAGGAGCCGAGTAGGTCTCGTACCCAGGTGGGGGAGCAATGCAAAAGAACTTCCATTTAGAGCCCATATTCAGTGCCTTCCTACAGTCAAATAATGAGTCTACCTTCCACCGAGACTCAGCATATCTACCGACAAAGTCTCCTGATAAGGCCCCACCAGCAACGAGAGCAGGGTCCATCAGAGAAGGATGATGTAACATCAGCCAATTGAACAAATATGTGAACGACATTTTGGTACAGGGAAAGTCGTCTCGAGAATTAGGTTTCTCCATCACAGTAAGTCGTGAACTCACGAAGCCCGCATTCAGTCGACTAGTCATGGCGGAAAGGATGTCCATCTTGTACCCGAACACTAGACATACTGCAGCAAACAACAAGCCTTGGTGAATATGATCGACGGTACTGGCTTCGTGGACCACAAACCATCTTAACCAGATAGAAAGGAAGCCCGCCAAGGTAGCTTCCATAGACATGGTTATACCGCCTCGTCGTATGTAACTCTCGATAGAGGTACCAGCGGTATAACCTTGCCAGTCATCTGCCAGCTCATTGTTAACACATCCGGATTCTTTTATCAATCTTCCAATTATATAGTCATCGAGCGGCTCTAAGAAGCGTAGTTCATAATTCAAGTGCTCTTGCACTTTATTCTCCGTGGCGTGACCCAAGAAGAGGTACACTAACCTCTTAGACGTATAGCACGTCCCGGGTGCCTTGCTTTTATAGAGATGAGTGCAGATCATGAAATGACATAGCAGCTCATCGTAGGCTACAACCATCTGGGGATTCTCCTTGGCTAGAGTCTCCAGTTCGTCCTCCATCGGCACGTATTCAACATAAGGGTTCTCATCCATTGGCAGATGCGATAAAAACTGCATCTCATGAAGAGCAAAGCCTATTTCCCCGTGAGTAGTGACAAAGATGCCAGTCTTGTTGTTGTACCTCTCTACTGAGGCTAGAAACATGTTGGTGTTGGTGTAGATGCCACAAGAAGTTGTCAAGATAGCTTCATAGAGATCCAACTCCTTTAACTTGTTAGTGAAGTTGTCCATGGCCCATACGGAGAGTCGGTTCCAGCATTTAATGTCTGGGTGCATTAAACCTGTCAGCCTCGGTGTTGGGGTATGATACTCCCCTCCTGCTGTAGCAAAAGTTTTTGCAAAAAATGGCATTCGGACAGGTATCATCAAAGATGAATCCTCCGCCGGCACGCAACTCGGCTTTAAATCCTGTAAATACGTGCTATACTTTTTGGAAGAACTGTAGAATATGTCCCTCCTCTTGTCTCTAAACTTGTGACATATCCGTCCAACCCTGGCTTGCTGGAACGGAGTTATATCCCATAACATCTTCCGAGGGTAGCTGGCATAAGCGTATCGGGACAGAGATAGACTCCTGGACAAATCTAGGAGATACCAATTTATCTCATCTTTTGAAGATCTGAGCCTCTCATTTTGCCTTGGGCTGGGAACTAGCTTCAATCGCCTCCCCAAATAAGAACACTAATTTCTTATGGGGAGCCTGATCTGCAGTCAAGAAATGTGTACCGTTTATTAAGCACAGCAGTGTCCTGTCATCTTAGGACTCTAAAAGAGCTCTCCTAGTACCCGGTCCGTCTGGGTCGAACTGCAAGAATGTGACATGTGAAAGGTCTTTCTGGTATTCCAATACACAAAAAGCGAAAGCCAGTATTTCAGCCTGAGGATCTTCCATGAGGTTAACTGCAAAAGAAAACAAGAGTTAAAATCATGAAAGATTATTCTTACAAATTAAGAAAATTTAAGTAATTTTTAGCTCTGCGTAAATCATGAATGACGCAATACACAGAGTAATAGTCTCTAGTTTGTTCATGTAATATGACACATAAAACAGTTTTATTTCATGCAGCGAGATAATGTGTGCACTGTCTTCGAATCAAGATACACAGCACCACGCACTTTAAGTGAATGAGGAGTACGAGATTCATGAAATCATGATCAAATGCATTTTTTGCCAACACTCTTAAAGAGGTGGCACATTTTAAAATTAGCGCAGCGCCAACCAACACTCTGAAAGAGGCGGTTGGCGCTATTTGTGGTTCGTACTGTGTACAAATGGCATCAATCGTATTGTTCGTCTTCCCCGACCGATCCCTTACCTCCGAGAGCAAGGTTAGCCTCTTCAACTCTCGCCGACGGCGGCGCATGCCTTTGGCACCCTCGACGATAGAGCTCGCGATGAAGCTCTGGCCACACTCTTGCCTTTCTCCATTATAGATCTCTTCGGCACCATTGCTATTGGTGGAGAGAGCTTCGAGAACTTGAAGGAAGAAGAAGATGAAGAGAGCTCGAGAGAGAAATTTTTGAGAGAAGAACTCTCTCTCTCTCTCTCTCTCTCTCTCTCTCTCTCTCTCTCCTTTCAAAGGGGTATGTATACCCTAAGCCTTCACCTAATGACTGCGCAAATCTCGTGCGGAGCAAACGGCAAGACTGTTGGGATTCTGTGCATGCAAAATCTTCTGAACGCTTCTTATCAAAGTATTTAAAAATTCAAAAAATTTGAAATTTGAAAACTTTAAAGGAAATCTTGTAGAAGCCTAAAAAATCAACAAAGTGTGTTGTGCCATTCACACATAGCGCGCAGCGCTATCCATCAAATGACACCCAACATCAAATGGCGCCCAGCATCAAATGGAGCCATCTATCAGATAGCGCTAGGCCACATCATGGCAATCTTCCCTAAAAAGTTAAATCATCAGTCATGATGACTGACAGCAAAGCAGTCAAAAAAATTCCTTCAAGTTCTGAGTGCACGGCGCTCGAGAAAAATTTGTGTTAGATTTGCCATTATGACAACCGCCATACTTTTTACCGCCATCTATCAAATGGCGCGAAGTAATGAACTCTTTACCGACTTAACACTCAGCACCATTCACAGTTGGCGCCAATCAACAGAGTGTGTCATTCATTAAACTGGCGCCAATCAATCATTCAGAAGCCATTAAAGATAACATAGCGTGCATGCCACCACCAATTTCAAAGAATGTATACACGACATTACCTATAACCAAGCGCTTTTCTTTCACAGAAAGCCACGTATCGCATGCAGTAAAGTTAATCGTTCGCGCAAATGGATGAAACAGAACATGGCGCGCAAAGTAATACACAAATCAGTATATTATACACTGCATGCCAATCAATGTAACTGCCTAGCAGCTATCCAAAAACTCTATAAATAGAGTTCTAAAGTCACTTCTCAATGCATCATTAATGATTATTATCTTCTGACACGAATTCTCGACACTTCTCCTTCATTTCTGCAGCATGTTCAAGAGCTTTTCTTTTCCGACATCGCATCGTCCATGGGATAAAGTGATCGTCTTTTGATCAAATTTCTATAGTTGTACTTCCCCATAATCAAATTGTACTTCGTACTTTTCTTTTCTTAGTTTGTATTTAAGTTTTCCTTCGAAGACTTTTGTTTTTGCAAACAAGCCCTATTATGTCCTGCCAGAAAATATTCTCTACTCAAATATATATATATATATATATATATATATATATATATATATATATATATATATATATATATATATATATACCTTATTGACAAAAGTTCCTCAAGCACAGAAGGCATAAGGCCAAAAGTAACAGTTTAGGCATGACGCAACAGATAGTCCTGATAGGCAGAGTGTGCTAAAAAAAAAAATTTATTAATAAAAGAAGGATTACAAAACAAAGGCCACAAAGGCCTGACAAAAAAAAGAAAAAGACAAGGGCGAGCCCCTCAGAATAGGAGAAGTCAAAGTTGCTGATGGAGTCTGCAAAGTCCTGGAGGGACCGAACTCCAGCTTTGACGAAGCAACGATGAAAGGTCTCCAGCACGCTCAGCCTCTCTCTAGAGAATCGAAGGCGGGAGACGCGCCCAAGGGCCTGGCAAGGTCCCCTGCCATCAAGCTAACGAAGTCCACGAGTTCCAGGGCCACCGCCAGCTTCTTCTCCGCTAACCTCCTCCGCCTCGACTCAAGAAAGGCGGGGGAGGGAGCGTCACCTGTAAGCATCCTAATTTTTTGGAAATTTTTAATTTATTTTATATGATTTTTATATATTATACTATATTTTATTTTTTATTATGGCTATATAGACACTTTGTCGTAGCTTTGATTTTTGAAGTACAACATTAACCAACTCCTCGAAACAAGTTCCATATTCGTGTTTTAGACGAGTCCACCTTCACTTTGGTATATCAGGTCCCACTCAAATATTTTCCTTGCACTACATTCTTTTGCACAACTTTCGGATCAAATGACCATTTTACCCTTCGTCATAATTTTGATATATTTTGATATATTTTCCAATTCTGATTTAAGGCCCATAGCCGATCCAAACTTTTCGATCCAATATATGGTATTGATCTATTTTGATCCTACTACGCACATGCTAATGGTGTACCAATCAATTAAGTTCGTATGTGCTATTTATTTTGAAATTGCACGCAAGTCAAAATTATAGACATATTGGACTCAAATCTATCATAAAAATTCCACTAACCCAAAACTAGTCCATGTAGGGATCGTAGAGCCTATTCTAGGGTATCCTAACCTCATAGACCTATTTTAGATTGACTTTTATGGATTAATATGCATCCATATTAATTAAATCTAATTTAAATCAAATCATATAACTACTTTACTAATTTGGACCCAATCAAATCTCTTTGAGATACACCATTGATTTAAATCATCAAATCTCCTCTAAATCTCAACAAACCAAATCTAAAATATCCTAAATTATTTTATTTGATGTAAAACCAGTGTCCCTCCCTTTTTTGTACATAATTTATATATATATATACATCTTAAAAATCTAACGGTCCTCCTATTTCTCTTCCATTTTCACACTTTCCTTTCCATCCGACAGAAACTCATCACCCCGACCTCTTCCAATCCTCCTACCACCTTCATCTCGACCCTAGGACACCCCCTAACACCCCGACATCTTTTTGAGGAGTCTCAGCCCCTAATTTGGTTGATACGAGGTACGGAAGGCACCCGAAGGCAATCGAACTTGTGCTGAATTCGTCACAACAAGTATGTTGTTCTATATCTAAGGTTTCATATACTTACTGACCTCATATTTTCATGAGACAAAAACTAGTGAAAAGATCTATATGTCTATTTTCAAGTCCAATTGTCCATCCATACAGTTCTAAATGGTTTGTCCATGGCGTTAATTCTACGATAAGGTGTCCAGAATAGACTAGATCTATTGCGAGTGAATTTTTGTCTACTTTTATTCAGATTCGATCTTCCTAATAATTTTTGTAAGAAACTAAACATCAAGAGATTTGCAACTAATATTTGCTGAGTTTTGAGTTCGTTTAGTATTTATTAAAACTCTTGACATTTGCCATAACACCGTAACTCCGAAAATCATGTGTTCATTGTATCCAAAAGCCTTGATATTTCATATACCTTTACTAAAATACTTGTTGTGCAAGATTTGATGATAAAACATTATTTTAACTAATTTATGTAATTTGTCCAGAATTTAATATTTTAAATTACTTATTATTTCGGGACTCAATTAGTAGGCCAAATGTGGTATTAGCGATGTAGTTTCAACATGAGGCTATTGTGATTGAGTTTACACCAATAAAATATTATTTTTATAATATAAAAATATTTATAAGTATTTTCCAGAAATCAAGTTATTATTTTATATTAGTTATAAATTATTTTTATAAGAAAGTTGGTACTATATATGTTGTATAGTGTTGTACCAATATCGTGACGACTATTGGGTATAGATATTAATCTAGTCTATATGGTAAGTCGCTAAAAAGTAATAATAATAGTGTATTATTATATGTGAACTATGAGGGAGTAACGAAGACATCGGAGTTGGTCAGGCATACACTCAGACAGTGGCTACAAGTAAGTACACATTGCCGAACTTTACAGTATTTATATCCAATTTCTTATATTGTTGTTATTTTTCTATCTTACTTGATCACATACTTCCTCTGATTCATGTTAGCTCCCACCGAGTTGCAATTTTACCTCGATTTACCTATAGTCACGTTTATCAACACGATTCTCGACGGCATGCCATTTTTTATGTTTTCTTTCTTGTTCTATACTTGCTTCAGTCTTTACTTTCTTGTATTATTTTATATCCTTCCTTGCATGTTATTACTGTCAAAGTAGGCTTGTTTATTATGTGTCTTACTAGTCTCCTTAGAACCTGGTGATCTTTCCAGGTAGTTAGTTATGCAGAGCTGGTCTGCAGATCATGGAGCTGTGGCTATATCTGACTCCAATATTTTATCATGTTGTCATATTGTATCCATTATTTAGACTCTGCTCTCAGCTTAGTTTTGTAGATCCATATCGTTCTTTGGGTCTAATCGAATATATATGTTATTGGGCTGCAGACCATGACATATACAATTCATTCTTGATATTTATTCAATATGTGGATTGAGATAGATATTAGTTGATTTGATATATTGATTTAGAAAACTAATACAGCTTATACATACACGAGTTAGGCTGGAGTTCTCTCGATATGTAGCTAGCATGTATACGTCCTCCTAGCTAGTCCTACGTATTTTGGGACTAGGGTGTTATATGTTTTTGTGGTGGCCCATACAGGTCAAAGCATATCGTTTCGGTTACGTTACTGTGCCGAGCAAAACTGTAATGGGATATTGTATTAGGATCTCAATCCATATTGCTTTTAAAATCCATTTATTTTTTTATCCATCGCCTTTGGAACTCATAATTGAAGTCGATCATCCTTCTTGAACTCCTTGTCTTCGACTCTTGTCTTTCCTTATTTTGGAAGGTCCAACACTCATGCTTGATGAACTATACGGATTATATTCTATTGTTTGATAGAACGTAGTTGATTGAAGTGTTTAAAAAAGAATTAGTTGCCTAAGGCAATAAGGATTGGGATAGACGCATCAACTAGGTAGACAGAGTAGATCATACTGGCAAAATAGAATTCTTATAGGAGACTTAACCCTAATGAGAGACTCTAGGAGCAATGGACTACAACCCTTCCGCTATTTACCTGTGGTGGGTAGGGACGGATTAGAATACCTTGGTTATATAGAGATGGAGTAGAAGTATACCACAGTTTAATTTGGTTTATTGAGGAAGATAAGATATGATTCACAATCGAAATGGATGGAGTAACTTGAAAGAATATCTAGTAGAATTTTTGAGTTAGATACAATTTTTTAATTAGAATATGATCACCCACTTAGACGACTGTAGTTGAAAGAATTTGAAAGGCTTGTTATAGATATGATAATTCGATAAGGTACTTTATAATCCTTATAGATATTTTAAGGTTGCAAATAGGTCTAGAAAATATTCATTTGAAGGATATAAAAACATGAGGGTATGCATATGTAAAGTTACCTCGAACAGTGACCTGAAGGATCTTTACTAGGGAGATTCTTATCGAGAGAATGAATAAAAATGATGTGTCATGATAGATTGTGCCATGATGTCGATCTACGAATATTTGTTTGAAGAATGGCAAGGATGGTATTAGAGTAGATATACTACTATATACATACGAGGAATAGCTTACCTATTAACAACCATGACAAGAAGATTAGTCGATAGGTAAGTGGTTGTCAAGGTATCATATATAAACATTGTCTAGCATTAGCATGTCTATTACACAGTAGACAAGCATAAAAGGGTTAGGATATAGCAGGCCACATTTTAGCATAAAAATACCATATTGCTAGGAGAGACGATTGAAGAAAATCCAAGCCACAAAAGTAGGTGAACTTGTTGGAATCGAGATATATGACCTCTAAGGTAGTATAAGTTAGGTCATGAAATATTAGCTAGTCTCATTCTTAGAAATATTGACAGATAGTTTAAACTTTAAAATGAGTCGGTGATCGCCATCTTCAGACTGATTAATCATTTGAAGTCCAATATTGCTATGGTAACTCGAAGTATAGTTTACCATCGACTGGTTTGACCTGCTGGCAGAGCAAAGGTATATTTTATTGACTTGAAATCGGGATACCATCAGGTGACAATGAAAAAAGAGGATATTTCAAAGACAACATTCAGATTTTGCTACAACCAATACAAGATTGTTGATCCATTTGGATTGACAAACGTGCGTGCTATATTGACCCAATTAATGAACATGGTGTTTCATCAATGCCCATACTAGTTGTGGTAGCTTGATTATAATTTATCGTAGGATAGAAGCTATGTTGGTAAAATATTTCGTAGGTAGGTGATTATCTAAGGTATGTACGAGTAGGGAAGAACAACCCTATACAATGGCTTGGTAAGCCTTTTACTTTGGGATGGACTTAAATCTGTGTAGAACCCTTATTATAGGAAATTTCATTTGAAGAAGATAGAAATCTATGCTTTATAAGACTAGGTAAGTAGCTAAGGTGGGTAGAATTTCATACATACTTTTCCAAGGTATAAGTTAGAGTATAGTACAGTATGTAGCCTAACCCTAACAAGCAATCATAAAATCATTAAAATGAATCATGCTATCTTTTGCCTAAGTTAGGTCCTAGATTAAAGGAACTAAAGAAATTATTATCTAACGATAATGTCAAGATGGTTAGTAATCTAAGAGTGTTAGACAGAGTAAGAAAATATAAGTAGAATGGACGATCATATCTATACATGGTAAGACTAGTCTTGAAATGACCTATAAAAGAATAGGACTAGAAGGATGACCAATAGGTTTATGTTGATGTCTAGTTCAGCCTTGACCTTTACTCCGCAGATAAGTATTAATGGTTAGGCTTACTTATAAGAATTATATACATAGCTTATAGGTAGAAGGAGTGGATCGCTAATTGAAACTGCCGATTTATCAAAGATTCCCACTAAAGTATACAAGAAATTGATACAAAGAAGGCTTGAAGACTGCTTTAGAGTTACAGGAACTACAAATCCGTTCTATTTGACAAGCTTTTGGTTTATCTGATACATAACCATGACCATGTTCTATGGCAGATAATATTATTAGTCAAAAGTTCACAGCCAACAACTTTCATACCCACTAATAAACCTCAGCCTTCCTCGACCACTTCCAAACCATTATAAGAGAACAAACGTGTAGCATTTCGGTAAGTCAGCTCTGCAAGTTCCTCATTAGGCATCTGAAGCATCGTTGCAACATAATTCAATACCTGAAATGAACATTTATCATTCGTTATAGCATTAGAGAGAGCATAATAAGGTTGGTTTCTACGAGCGCCAAAATCTGGTTTGACATCTTGCAGCCAAATATAAACGTGGGCAATGATGAGGTTGAAGTTTAGATATGTAAATCATGTTCAAGAAAGGAAAAGAAGAGATGCAGAGACTAATTGTTCTTCTGCATTTGGCAAGAAGACCATCCTACAGTTTGATAATGTAAAAATGAGAACGGTGCCCATTAAAGTGTCTTTTTTTTCCTTATATGAACTTGGGCCTTCCGCTCTTTCCGCTCTAGCATTACTTACATGTCAATTCCCTTCAACCTCTTAGAATCTTGCACCTTGCACCTCCGTGTAAAGCTTCTTACAGCAGCTGTATACTACCACTCCCATCTCATCTGAGCACCTCAGAACTTCCATGTCAACTGATACTCCTGTTGTTCCCACTATTTGGATACTTTATCACACCTGACTGATAACATCGACGTATTCAAATGGGAGATGAATGCAAGTCCCAACAGCAAATCTTACAAATTGTGGGATATGGAAGTATATAGCATGATTAATTAAGTAGATCCACTATTTGCTTGCTCTCTGTCCTTCATAGCAGACATCTAGTTCTATACTTCTGGCAATATATCCATAATTTCTTCTCAAAATAGAGTTCCACTATATGCACATCATCCTATTTTGCAGTATTCCCAGCATCAGGTGACCACACTGTTTCTTAGGTATCACTAGAGCATTCCTAGTAAAAACAAAGCATATTAGTTGCCTAAATTACGTCTTTCTTGCTCACATGATTTGCCTATGGTTCAAGTACATTGTTAACCATCGGTCCTTGCACTGTCCTAAATCGACATCAAGTTACGGACCTTAAATTGTTGAGCCATTTCTATTGCTAAACATATAAGAGTTTACCATCACTGTCAAGAACTTAGACGCAGGCCTGCCAGCACCAAAAAACCCCACAACCTCATAATTCAGTTTAGAGTTATCCAATGACTAGGAGCCACGTGTAAAATTAATTGAGTTGTGTTATCTAAATAATTAAGCCAAATTAAAGTGATCTAATGGGAAAATAGACTAAAGGGTATAATTGTCATGGAAATAATGTGTAGATAACTTAGAGATAAATCTAATTTGATGAGAGACTAAATTAGAAATATCTAAATCCTAAATCCTAAATCCTATATATATATATTTGAAAAAAGGGTAAATTTTATTCCAAAATCAGACAATACTCATACAACATACAGACAGGATGGTCGTCCACCCGTCAGTCGACCATTTCTTTTACGTCAAACTCCAAATTATGGAGGATACCAACCGAAGGGGTGATAAGTCCCTCGAAAATGTGCCGATTCCTCTCCCGCCAAACATGCCAGACAGCGGCTGCCAGCCGAATCCTAGCAGACTTCAACCAGACCATGCCTCGCCCTCTGCAATCTCGAATAGCCATAATGATAGCCCCCATCGACCTGCCAGAAATACCTCCACCCAGCATACGGTTTTGCCCAGACCATATGGACCAGAAAACTCCACAGTCGAAAAATAGATGGGTCATCGATTCCTCCTCAAAATCACAGAGAGCACACTTCGGATTGGGGACCTGGATCCCAAAAGAGATGAGTCCGTCCCTGGTCAGAAGACGACCAAGGAGCAGGCGATATATACACAGCTGCATTTTTCTGACCAGATCCTTGCACCAAATGAAGTCATAATCACCAATTGAGGGATTGGCACTACGCATAAGGTTATAGCCACTATGGAAGGTGAACTCCCCCGAGGTAGTACCTCCAATCTCGCCAGGCGGATCCCAGACCCACGTATCCTCAGGCTGGGATGGGTCAATCTCAATCCCGCGAATAATCTCACCAAGCTCCTCAGTATGGCGGTAGGACTCCGGACTCCAATCCACGTTTCTGATGATGAGCTGACAAGTCAGACCTCTGCCCGCCTCCCTGTGATCTCGATCGTCCATAATGTCCACCAGAGACTAGTGCTCTATCCAAGGATCCAGCCATAGGTCAGTTCCAGCCCCATCACACATGATCCTCCTGACAAACGATTGAAGAACAGCTATGTCTCAAAATTTGTTTGAAGGTCACAGAGTGGTTGTTGTCAATACCACACCTCCAGAAGTTGCCATTCCTCACATAGCGAGACTGCATCCACTCCGCCCAGAGGGATCTTCCTTTGATGAACCGTCATGCCACTTTCAGGGCCGATGCTTTCCTGATAGCCAGCAGAGGACGGAGACCCACACCTCCCTCCTTCTTTAGCCGACAAAGCTGTTCCCAAGAGATCGCATGTAGGCCCCCCCTCCAGATGAAATCAGCACAGATTCTTTCAACTTTCCTGATGGTAGCCACGGGTATCAGAATAGAATGCAGCCAGAACTGGGCTATGGCAGAGATAACCGATCGGACTAACTCGATACGACCCCCAAAAGATAGCCCGGCAGCTTGCCAACCTTCAACTCTCCTCTGGACATACTCCACCAGGCTATAGCAATCCTGGTCTCGGACATAATTGACTGTCAAAGGAACTCCCAAGTATTTCACCGGGAGCTCACTTCTCTCCACGTCCAGTGCATCCGCGCGCTACTCCTTTGAAGGCAAAGAGAACTAAAGTAAACCATGCTCTTCTCTCTGTTCATCTGAAGCCCCGAGTGTGATTCCAGCTCTCCCATAATCTCCGATAACGTGTTCCTACCCTCCAACGAAAGCTGTATGAATACCAGTAGGTCATCGGCATAGATGAGGTGGGTAACCGGAGGCTCAACTCTCCTATACAGCGGGACAATCCTCCCAAAATGGACCGCCCTATCCATCAAGCATGTGAAGTACTCCATAACAAGCGTGAACAGGTAAGGAGACAAGGGGTCACCTTGCCGAAGTCCACGGTTGCTTTTGAAGAACCCATATGGAATACCCTGGATAAGGACCGAGAAGGTGGGAGACGATATGCATTCCCGAATAAACGCAACCCAACGATCATCAAACCCCATAGCAGACAGGAGGTAGCATAAGAACTCCTTGTTGACCATGTCGTAGGTCTTCCTCAGATCCAGCTTTACACATACCTTCTCTCCACCAGGTTTGTTGAAGCCCCTCACCATCTCATGAGCTAGAAGGCTATGCTCAGCTATAGATCGCCCCTTGATGAACACGGCCTGGTTCGGAGAGACAAGGTCCTGCATGATCCCCTCCATGCGCCGGCACATGAAGTGCGTAATTATTTTATAAAGATAATTACAGCACGTAATAGGCCTAAAGTCCGCCAGCGAGATCGCCCCCTCCTTCTTTGGTACCAGAGTCAAGAAAGTGTGGTTCAGCTCCTTCAACAGCTTTTCCTCAGAGAAGAACTCCTGGACCGCCTCGAGAACCGGAACCTTCAGGATATCCCAGTGGCGTTTGTAGAACCCACTGCTAAATCCATCCGGACCGGGAGCTTTGTTGGGGTCCGCTTTCTTGATAATGGCCTCCACCTCCTCCATAGTAACAGGGGCAAGCAGGAGGCTATTCCCATATGGAGTCACCAATCTCTTCGTGACTACATCTGGGAACACAGATAGATAGTCAGGGCAAGCAGGAGGCTATTCCCATATGGAGTCACCAATCTCTTCGTGACTACATCTGGGAACACAGATAGATAGTCAGTCTGAAAATATAACTCAGAGTAATACCTGACCGCCTCTCCTGAGATCTTGGACGGCTCTCCAATCAGATTGCCCTCGGTATCCAGAAGCTGAGAGATGGTGTTCCGATGCTGTCTGGTGCAAATGACATCATAGAAGAACTTGGTACATCGGTCGCCATTCTTAAGACAGGAGCATTTAGCGCGTTGAGCCGCACTAATCTCCTTTTGAAGCCGCATAGTATTGACTTTCCTAATCAACTCCTTCTCTCTAGCCGCAAGGTCCCCATTCAACATGTCGGATTACATGGAATGCTGGATTGCCCAAAGCTCCGCCTCCTTATCTTCAAGAGAGGACTTGGGCAAACTCTTCACCCAAGACCGTAGCGCCTTATTCGTGTGCTTGAGCCGGTGAACCATCTGATACTGAGCAGTCCCCACCACCTGATGAGCAACACCCTCCGTAATCACCTCTGAGTAACCCTCCGAGAGAAACCTGATGTTGTTATACCGGAAGGGACGGGACCACACTAAGGGGCTGGAAGTGAATTCAACCCTGATAGGAGAATGATCACTCGTCCCAGCGGCCAACCCCTCAGCCAGAGAGTGAGGAAAGCGGCGGAACCACTCCCCGTTGCCCAGGGCTCTATCCAACTGACAAGCAACCATGTTCCTAACTGCCTTGTTGTGCCAGGTCCAGATATATCCCGAGCGAGACAGACTCTTGAGGCCCGACTGAAGAAGGCAATTCTGGAAATCCTGCAAGATCGAATCTGGAACCGGTCTGCCACCCATCTTGTCCCCTCTGTGCAGAAGGGCGTTGAAGTCACCCATCAGAAGGAGGGGAAGGTGAGAGGAATCAGCAACAGTCGCCACTGCAGCAATATCACTCCATAAAGCCTCCCGACGCCTCCTATCATTGTGGCCGTAAACCGCTCCCAGTAAGAACCGAAAACTACCTTTATTCGTAAAAACGATGGCAATCAGCTGCTCTGACATCAAGATCAAGTCCCCATCCCAACACTTCGAACTCCATCTGACCCAGATTCTCGCCATGTTGCAAATCGCCAAGTTGTGTATCTGGACCCAATGAGTGGGAGTCCAACGGGCAAGAGTCTTATCCCCTTTAATCTTAGTTTCCAGCAGAACAGAGATGTCGCACTTCTTCCTGTGTAGAACTCCACAAATCTCCCTCCATCTTTCTAGCGAACACGCACCCCTTACGTTCCAGGCTATAATCGTCATTAATTATTAAGGGAGGGGTTCCCCTGTAAATCACCTGGACTGGTACCCGGGGGTGGTACCACTTCCGTCTCGGTCATATCCTCCTCCACCTCAACAGTAGGGACAAACTGGGTGGGGGACTGAGTAAGCATCAGGGCCCAGGCTGGATTGTCAACACAAAGCTCCTCCCCCGTAACAGGGGTATGCCTCCCCCCACTAGTGGGACCGTCCCGCAAAGGACCCGCACGCCTCTTCCTGGTGTAAACTTGCTCACCAGCTGATCCGCCATCTCCCCGCTCCTCCCTTCCCGTAGTCACCATGCCTCTGGTGACCATGCTCCTCTGCGCCGAGAAGACGACCAATGCTCCACCGGAAGGGGCCGCCTGCGACAAGATAGGGAGGCTCTGACCCCTTGCCTCCTCCATCGGTTGGTCTCCCTCCCGCATACTCACTCCCTCTCTGTCATCCCCGGGGGTAGACGCCATCGCCCGAGAGGGACCAGGGGAATCATTAGTAGCCGGTGTCGCGCCCCTCTGCGATCCACCAGACGGGCAGGAACTATCAAGGTGTCCAAAGCAAGCACAATGGGAACAAGTAGAGGGCACCCATTCGTATTCCACTCTCTGAGTAAGGACCTCACCCGAAGGGACCTCGTACTCCAACATGCTCGGCAGCTCCCCTCCAGCCTGGATCTCTACGAACATCCGCACATACATCAGCCTCGAACGGAAGGCTGTAGCATCATCTGCCTTAATCGGCCTGCCCACCAAACTAGCAAGTCTCATGAGCAATGGAACGCTCCAATATCGCACCGGGAACTCAGGGAAGCGGATCCAGACCGGTATGGCATTAAGGACTTCCTTCTCATATTTCAGGTCCGGGGACCACTCTTTCAGGATAATCAGCCTCCCGTCGAACGTCCACGGCCCGCCCTGGAGGATTCTGGCAACATCGTCTGCGAGCCCAAACTTCACATACTAGAAGTCATTCTTCCTAGCAAAGATCTCCATGCTACCCTTCGGTTGCCAGACCCGCGCCGCATACGCCCGTATCTGACCATAAAAGGGTTTGTTGTCTAGAACATAAAGATCCAGCGTATTTTCCCAGAATGCCGTCACCTTGTCAATCTCCTCCGCAGGGAACGTGGCCCGGAAACCACTTCCCACTTTCTTAGGGGGAACAAACTCCATGGATGTGGGGCTTGGCGACCCCCCCGGCTTACATATGTCCTCCCACGACTTGCCCATGGGACGTGGGATCGACCCCTGAGCCCGCTGGAGGCCCGATGGTGGAGAAGGCCTAGTTCCCTGGCCACCCAAGTACACCGCCTTACCCTTTCCTTTGTCCGCCACAGCCGGTTTAGGTCGCCACCCAACCGTTCTCCCGCCAACTCCAGTCGCCCCCCGGGAGGGGATCCAAGTCGCATTCACCGATCTCCGTGGCCTCATCCCCTCCCCTGACCTCCAATCAGAGGGGTTGCATGTCCTCAAAGGAGGCTGAACGTAACCCTCTTTTCCTCCTGACTTTCCACTTCGGCGATGCGTAACCGTCGTCCATCCCCCTCCCTCCATCTGTTCCTCGTGAGATCGGGATCCAGATCCATGTTGGAAGATCCGAACTCCGGAGATCTCCGAAACCCAAGAAGCCCTTCCCGACGATCCATCCCCTTCTGCAGCGCCCTTGTCGTCGCCTCCTCCCGTGCCGTTGGAGAAGCTACCACCAGGATGGCTGCCCTCCGCCCCGCCATCGCTGTTGGATCTGCCACCGCCAAGGCCGCCGCCGCCAACGCCCGTCGTAGCCTCCCCGGTGCTTCCGCCGCCTCCAGACTGGCCGCCTGAGGTCGGCCCACCTAACGCCAGGCCGCTGCCGGCCGGCCTGGCCCCCTGCCCCGCGCCAGGATCCCACGGAGGGGAAACCCTAGCGTCGTCGCTCCCGCTCCCTCGCTCCCGATCCTGCTGCATCCTTTTGGAAAAAAAAACAAAAAAAAAACCACGATATATATATTAACTAAAAGAAAAGACATTCGCTACAAGATCAATCTAGCCAAGCGATGGATTTATGTACGCTTTTCCGCAATCATTTATTATCTTATCTCATGAATCAGTAGATACATCTAACAATTGGTATCAGAGCCTCCCTTGTTTGATTCATGAGCTTGCAGTTTCAGATTCAATTTTATTGTCGTTAAGGAACCCTAGATCGTTAGATCTAATTTAATTTAGGGTTCCGAATGTTCGATCAAAGTTTTATGATCCATCCCCGATTTTAACATATTGATCTAATTTAATTTTTGGCTAACAATTGGATTGGAAAACAACAATATATATTAGTGCCTCCATCGAAGTATGGACTAACTTGAAAATGTTGGTCCATTGTCATAGTCACACCTGATTTTGATAATCAACGTAAACTTTGGTCGATACGCAAATAATACGCAGCTATAGGTACAAAAACAGAACGTCTACTTCCACACTGCTACTACTCATCGTCTTCATCAAACAAAGACTACAGATACTGATCAAGACATTTTTTCATATTTTATTCAGTATTTTACACTTTGAGTTCAGGAAAAATGTGAGGTCGATCGGATCAGCAACTGGGTATGCTACTAAACTCCACTTTCAAAATAGCCTACATATCCAAAAAATATTATAGTCCATATTCTATACTAGCCAATACCCAAAATCCTAAAAACCATCTTCATTAAGAACACAAACTGGTCAGAAAACTCACCATAAGAGTTCGGCCAGAGTTCGGTCTGAACTTTGTCCAAGTTCGGTCAGGGTAGTTCCTGAAGTCTTGTCTTCCTGAAGATCTGCAACCAACTTTTAAATTACGAAAAATTTGCGCCTGAACTCATGTCGAGTTCTGTCCATAAAAATGCTATAAATAGATAAGAATTCACATTCCAAATCACTCATCATTCTTCTCTTCTCTATCTATTCAGAAGCATTCAAGAGCTTTACACGATCTAGAGTTCGTTCGAGTTTGTAAAGACGACTTTCCGAAAATGTTCTAGTTTTCAAAGTTTGCCTTAATGAAGTAGCAAGTACTTCGGATAAAAACTTGTGGTTGTAAGGAGCTGCAAATGCTTCGGATTCAAAGCTTATGCCATACTGTAATAACATCGAGCAAGAGTACTCGAGATTGGACTAGTCCTCTCAGAGGAAAACCAGTATATATCGCTGTGTTATGAGTTTGCTTTTCTGATGTTCTTTACATTACGCATTTTACTTTTATATAGTTTGTTATCATCTGCCTAGCACTTATCATATTTGACACTGCATATATTTTTATAATTTGGTGATTATCTTTCCGCTGCACACACGCACTCTATTCAACCCCCTCCCCCCCCCCCCCCTCTAGAGGTGCTCAACGTTCCTACAATTAGTATCAGAGCTGGTTATATTTATACATAACACTCTATAGAGTATATATGACAGCCGTGAAATCAATGTTCACAGGTGAAGGACAATCCACAAATAAACCTCCTCTATTTGATAGTACAAATAACACATTGGAAAATACGCATGAGTTTTTTCTTAATTCACTTGACTTCGATCTTTGGTCGATAGTTATGGACGGCTACAAAAAACCGGCCAGAATTGTGATTGATGGTAATCTAGTAGATAAGCCACACAATAGATACATTGACCAAAAAAGAAACAGGCTAGTGTAAGATGTACATGCCATCAATGCTTTATTCTGTTCCATAGACAAAACTAAATTCAATAGAGTATCTACTTGTATCACTTCGCACGTGATCTGGAAACTTCTTGAGGTAACTCATGAAGGAACTTCACAAGTGAAGGAATCCAAGATCAGTAGACTGACAAAAGAGTATTTGGCTTTTAAGATGAAACCAAATGAATCAATCACACAGATGTTCACACGTTTCCTAGACATAACTAATCATCTATCCTCTCTTGGTAAAGATTACAGTAACTATGAAAAGATCAGGAAGGTGCTCAGGAGACTAACCAAGAATTGGAACCCAAAGGCTACCGCGATCATTGAAGGAAACGATCTCACTATAATGTCACTAGAGACTCTGATGGGCAAACTCATGACCCATGAGCTTGACCTACAAGACTTTGAAGATTTAGATGGTGAAGACACTGACATTGAAGGAAAAACCTATCACCTTCAAAATACAAGCCAAAAGGTTCTCAAGTGAAGACACTGACAATGAAGATTTAGATGGTGATGAACAAGCCCTATTGGTCAAAAACCTCAAGAAATTCTTGAGGTTTGAGAAATCAAACCGAAAGAAGAAAGACGTCCAAGAAAACAATGAAGAAGAAACCATATGCTATGGATGCAAAAGACCGAGCATATTCAGAAGGACTGCCCAATAGCCAAGAAGAGCAGTCGATACGACCAATCAAGCAGGAAGTCAACAACTGGTCGAAAGTATGCAAATACCAGCATCTGGCACAAGAGCGAGGCCAGTGAATCAGAAGAAGAAAGACTCGACAGCTCAGCAAATATCTGCTTAATGGCATTTGATCAGGTATCAGACAATTATCTATATGATGACTTTACTTTCGATGAACTCTCTGATGCTTTTAGCGACCTACTTGACGAACACAAAAATGTATTAGACAAGTACAAGCAATCTCGAAAACAGATAAAAGCATACACAACCGAAGTGGCTAGATTGTCTAACTTATTGCAAGAAATAAATGAGACATCCACAGGTAACACGGAAGAAATAGCTAACATTAAGCTAAGTCTTCATGAGGCTCAATGCACGATTGAAAAGAGAGAGAGAGGACTATGCAAAAGTGCTTGCTTTATATGACACTGAGAAGAGATTACAAATCGATACTGAACAAAAGCCGAAAGATATGACTGAGAAATATATAGCAGCTTGTTTAATCTCTAAAAAGTTATAGATAAAGTTAGGCAAACAGGTTGTTCCTGTTACACTACCTAAGATCTGTCCTACTACACAGCATATACCAAATAGGACGCGATCAAAGAAAGCACGCAAGCAACATGTTCCACATAATCATGCTTTTACTTACAATTATCCACGTAAGACACAAAGGACTCGTGTATGCACTGAAACAAAGGACACCCACTCTACAATTATATGTACATATTGTGGTCAACACGGGCACATATCATAGTACTGTAGAGTTAGAAAGTTAGTAGACATGAATAAATATACATGGATACCTAAAACTAACAATGCTGCACCCTCAAAGAAATGGGTACCAAAGGTCACATCTACTCGTCTTATATGTGGGCCAACCCTCTCATGCTAGAAGTAAATAGATCCTCGATAGCGGATGTTCGCGGCACATGACAGGTGACGCATCTCTATTCGCGATGTTATTGATGAAAAAAGAAGAATATGTCTCCTTTGATAATAATCTGAGAGGTAATATTATAGGTAATAGTACTGTTGGTATTTCTCTGTATCTAGAAATAAAAGACGTTTGTCTTGTAACTGAATTAAAACATAACCTTCTAAGCATCAGCCATGTTGCTGACAATGGTTATGGCATTAATTTTGTTAAAGACAAATGTTCTATATATGATATGCCCATTAGTAATCATGTCTATGAAAAAATTAAGGAGGATAATATTTATGTTTTCTTTTTATAAAGTACTAACATTGCAGGTAAGTCTAATAGTCAACTATGATGAAAGTTGGCTATGGCATATGAGACTAGGACACGCAAACATGGATACCATTTCAAGGCTATCAACGAAGAAATTGGTAAAATGACTACCAGAGACGTCATTCAAGAGAGACATGGTATATGCTGATTGCGAGAAAAACAAAACTAGATCCTCATTTAAATCTATCAATGCTGTAAGTACTTCTAGACCCCTGCAGTTGATATACATGGATTTGTTTGAACATAGTAGAGTCGCCAGCCTTAGTAGTAAGCTCTACGCCTTTGTTATTGTTGATGATTTCTCTAGATATACATGGGCCTACTTTTTATTAAACAAAAATGATGCACTTTTTGAAATTGAGATTTTCTGTAAAAATAGGTTCAAAACGAAAAATGTTCACGATTACTTGTATCTGAATTGATCATGGAGGCGAATTCGTAAATTCTGATTTTAAAAAGTTCTACGAAACAAATGGTTTTTCTCATTAATTTTTTATCCTAGAACTCCCCAACAGAATAGTGTTGTGGAGCGGAAGAATAGAACTCTAAGCGATATGGCTAGAGTAATGCTAAACCAGCACAAGCTTCCGAAATATTTTTGGGCTGAAGCTGTAAGTACAGCTTGTCATATTTTGCATAGGGTTCTGATTCGACCTATATCGAAGAAGACACCTTATGAATTATGGTTTGATCGCATTCATAATATTTCATATTTCAAAGTTTTTTAGATGTCGCTGTTTTATCCTGAACACCAAAGATAACATTGATAAGTTCGACTCGAAGGCAACGAAGGAATATTTCTTGGTTATGCTGCCAAGAGTAAGGATAAAAAAATTTCAATAAAACGATCTATGATTGTTGAAGAATCTATTAACGTTTCATTTGATGAGCTCAACAGTCTAGTAGCTAGTGACATCGATGACGAAGACGGATGGAACACATCTAAAGCACCTGAAGATACTACTGCTAACAAAGACTATCTGGAGAGCCTACCAAAGAAGATGAAATTCATGGCAGATCATCCAAAGTCCCTTGTCATAGGTGATGTATCGAAGAGAGTAGGTACACGTTCTTCTACTAGGGATATAGCTGCTAATGTAGCATTCATTTCTCAAGTAAAACCTAAATCAGTAGCAGATGCATTCTTAGATGAATTTTGGATTTATGTCATGCAAGAGGAACTAAACCAGTTCGAGAGAAACCAAGTTTGGAAACTAGTTCCTAATTCTATTGGTCAATCTGTAATTGGTACTAAATGGGTGTTTCGAAATAAACTAAGTAAGAATGGACAAGTTCTACGCAATAAAGCTCGTCTAGTGGCTCAAGATTATAATCAAGAATAAAGAATTGATAATGATGAGACATGCTCCTGTTGCTACACTAGAATCCATTCGCCTGCTTTGTGCATTTGCATGTTTTCACAATTTTAAACTTTTTCAAATGGACGTGAAAATTGCATTTTTAAATGGATAAAAGAAGAGATTTTTGTGAAACAACCCCCTGACTTTGAAGATTTTAAATTTTCAGATCATATTTTCAAGTTACGTAAGGCACTTTATGGACTCAAACAAGCCCCTCGTGCTTGGTATGATCGCCTAAGTTTCTTCCTACTTGAAAATGGTTTTTCAAAAGGGAGAGTTGATACTACTTTGTTTATCAAATCTTTGAATAATGACATTTTACTAGTGCAAATTTGTGTAGATGCCATTATATTTGGTTCTACTAACAAACATCTATGTCACGAATTTGCTAAGTGTATGCAGAGTGAGTTTGAGATGAGTATGATGGAAGAGCTGAACTACATCCTCGGACTACAAATCAAATAACTCTCAGGGAACCTTCATCAATCAAGCTAATTACACGAAGGACTTGTTGAAGAAGTTTGACTTCGACAACGCAAAGCCTATCGGGACTCCTATGGCTAAATCAACAAAACTTGATCTTGATGAAAGTAGCAAATCAATCAATCAACCAACTTAAGTATCGAGGTATGAGTGGTAGTTTATTATATTTAACTGCTAGTCGACCGAAAATCTGTACAAGATATCAAGTTAACCCTAAGGAATAACACTTATGTGCAGTTAAGCGTATCTTTTGATACCTTAAAGGAACTTTTATTGTTGGCTTATGGTATCCCAAAACTATATTTGACGTAATTGGGTATTTTGATGTTGATTTTGCTGGATGCAAAGTAGACTGTAAAAGTACCAGCGGTACGTGTAATTTTCTAGGCAAAGTCTTAGTCTCGTAGTTTAGCAAAAAGAAAAATCTTGTTGCATTGTCAACGACTGAAGCCGAGTATATCGTTGCAGGTCGTTGTTGTGCACAAATTTTGTAGATGTAGTAAACCCTAGAAGACTATAATCTGCACTTCACTAAGATTTCCATATATTGTGACAACACTAGCACTATAAATCTGACTAAGAACCTTGTATGTCACTCGCATACTAAACACATTGAAATACGTCATCACTTTCTACGTGATCACCAACAACACGGGGATATCTGTTTAGAATTTATTGACACAAATCATCAGCTAGCAGATATATTTACAAAACCATTCAACTATCTACATCGCAAGTTAGGTATTCTTGAATTCTCGAAAGCATAATGCTTTATGTTTAGTAAAATGCTTAGACTTTATTCAATGATGTTTTAAATCAATATTATTTTGGGTACAATCCGAAAGGCTCCTTCTGTCATACATATGTAAATAGTCTGAAACGACACGGTGTACTAGTCTTCGGACTACCGCTAGCTGAGATCCGACACCTACAGCTAACCCAAAGTAATAGAAATTTATTAGATCAAACGAATAATATTAAGCTATTTTCCTAAACATAAAACAACATGTGCTTCTCAGAAATCGGACATACAGAACTCGGACTGAACTCTGGCCAAGTTCGGACCGAGTTCGGTGCTCATGTTTCCAGACCGAACCCGAGAGCTGGCCCACTCTTTTAAGTTGCATCTCTATTAAACCATACATCTTCTTTCCGAGAACAGCAGCGGCCACCCCCTTTCTTCCTCCTAAAATTTCAAAACCCTAGCATTAGATTTCTCCCAAATCTTAGGGTTTTTCCTCTCCAAAGTTTGGATCTAAGGATTTCTCAGTGTTCTCTTCCAATCTACATCATTTTCCTAAGGTAGTTTCTTCACTTTTCTTCTTCAATTTCAATGGCTCCTATATTTGCTAAGAAGAAGAAGAAGGGAGGAGATGGTGCTTCAACTTCGAACCCATCATATGACCCTATTGAGAGTCTCTTTAGTCCTCCTTAAAATTATGTGTATGTATGCACATGTGTCTGCTCAGGTGATGTGCATAGGTTTTATTCAGATCATGCGTATGTGTGCACATGGATTCTGCTCGGCCTGGCACATGGGTTTTGCTCCAACTAAGAGCATGGCAGTGCATGGTGATCTCGGTGCATGACTGCATATACGTATGGTAGAGTCTACGCATGACTGCATGTGCCATCTATATATGCACGTAGGGTGCTGCATATCGAGGCGCATGGGTCTGCTCGGATGAGGCACATGGGTCTGCTCGGACGAGGCGCATGGACAACTCGGACGAGGCGCATGGATCGATGCATAGGTTTTGCTCCAATATGTGCATGGTTTCGACTGTCTAAACGCAAAACTTCTCCAGGAGTGTAATAACCCTACATGAAGATAGTTTTATCTTGGTGGGGTTAGTTACGACTGTGACTTGGAGGGTCATTTGAAGGAGAATTACAAAACCAAAATAGCTAGGTAATGCTAAACTTGGTTGTTTTGATTACTTAACTTGGTTGCTATGTATGCACAGATTGAGTCATCTAGTGTGGTAGCTGACTAGTAGGTAGACACTGGTGCATCTAGCCACACGTGCAAGGAGCTGTTCACCTTGGACGAGCCTAGCTGTGATGAAGGTCTCGATGGCGAACATATTGAAGATCTGGGGATCGGGATCATAGTCTTGGACTTTCGGAAAGTCGTTGACACTGGTGTACATGTAGCATGTACCAGTTATTTCTGAGGACCTGATCTCAGGAAGTCTGTTGTTCGATACGGACTTAAAGATGGACATTCATGATGGCAAGATGTTGATTTCTTAGCCATGAACATACTTTGGAAAGATGTTCAGTATCAAGCGAATGTTCGGACTTCTGCTGATGATGCAGTTTCTTAATTGAGTTGTGACGAATGGACTAGGACATGTGCTATGAAATAGCAGACTCAAGATGTCTAGTCTAGACCTTATCTCTAGATGGGGGGTAAGGGGGTGGAGGATTATGAATTTTGTGCACGAGACAAAGATTGTCAGGAGGCTGCTCGGACGATTATACTAAAGTATAGATCTTCAGGAGTTGGTACACTCAGAAATATGTGACTTTCATCAATTCTCCACAAAAGTTGGGTTGAAGTGTATTAATACCTTTATAGACGATTTCTCGATGTTCTCGTATCGGAAGATAAAACGTTCGAGAAGTTCTGGGACTTCAGGACTGAAGCTGAACGTCTAGTCGGTCGACAACTCAAGAGACTCAAAAGTGGTTGAGACGGAGAGTATCGTTTTCTTGGATTCGCAACGTTCTGCAATGAACATGGAATTGGCTATGAAACGACTACTCTGTAGTCTCGTTATATACTCAGAATTGATCAAGGTGGAGAGTATCATTTTCTTGGATTCACATCGTTCTGATATGAACATGGAATTGGCTATGAAACAACTGCTCTGTAGTATCTCTAATCCAAAGGAGTTTTAGAGAGGAAGATCAGAACGCTGCCAGAGATGATGATATCTACACTGCGGATCTTCTAATATGCTTCTGGGGATAGATTGCGTGTACGGCTATGTTTATTGCTGAATAAAGTATCGTTCGCATATTTGACTATAATTCTTATTAACACTGATTCAAGGTCAAACCTGACTTGAATGTCATTCGAGCATGGGACACGTGAAGCTTCCAGATATCAAGGTTTAGAAGCCAAAGACAAAGACCAAGAAGACTGTATTTCTAGATAAGTTGTTGAAAGCTACGCTCGGAGATCCTTTGATATTGTATCATTCATATTATTGAGTCTCGCGATGCAGAATTCCTTGAAGACAAGTTTGCTAGGGATACGAACATTTTTCTCACAGATGTTCCGGAGAACATTGTTGGTGCCGAAGAAGCAAGTACTTCCAAAGAAATGATAGTCCAGAAGGTGGTTGTCGTTTGAGACAACACTTGAACCAGTATTCGCTAAGCAATTAGCAAAGCAAGTGAGAATGTCGAAAGACTTCAGAGATGACTTTATCACCTATCACATGTTGGCTGATGAGGTGATGAAGACCAGAGACGCGATCTTCTGGGGAAAGTGAGTCAATGACAAGATTGATTTCATTGCATCCAATTACAAGTGGGTGTTAGTTAATCTGCCTGAAGGAGCTAAATCTATCAAATCTTCGAGAAGAAGAAGACGAAGGCCAAGGAACTGATGATGAGTCCGAGACTAGGCTGGTTGCCAGAAAGGTTTGCTCAAGAACAGGAGATTGGTGAGGTTGACACATATGCTCTAGTGGCTAAGATGTTAACTATCAGGATGACAATTGCCGTGACTGCTATTCATAAGCTTTTCTATCATCAGATAGATATCTAGACAGTATTTTTGGATAAGGAAATGACAAAAGAGATTCACATAAAACAGCCAGATGTATTTGTCGTTCGGGATCTTGAAGACAAAGTCTGTAAGTTGATGAATTCTATGTACGGTTTGAAGTAAGCTCCCAATTTGTGGCTCTGGAGTTTGACCAGGTTATTAGGTTAAAGGCTACAGGGTCAGCGAGACAGTTAAGTGCGACTACACGAAGTTTGCTGATAATGGAGGAGTCATCGTTTGTCTCTATGTGGACGATATACTAATGTGTTACTAGAACAAAGATGTTCCTTACGTCCAGATTCAATATAAAGGACATAAGAGATGTGGATGTCATCATGAAAATTTAAATAATACGAACGAAAGTGGAGCTTGCTCTATCACATGTTCACTACGTGAAAAGTTGCTCATACGCTATGGATATCAGGATCTTCCAGAGATCGATACTCCTTACAAGTGTGATCAAAAGCTGAAGCCATATCCTGGAGAAGTGTCAGACAGTTGGTGTACTCGAGCATTATCTGGAGTTTTATTAGGCTACAAGTACCACCAGGTCTGACATAGCTTTTGATGTAGGCATTCAGAGTCGGTTCACGAGCAATCCAAGTGTTGATCTTTGGAAAGCTGCAAAGAGAGTAATGCAATATCTCTCAGGAACTCAGAAAGATGCACTACAGCGGTTACCCTGCAGGGGTATAAGGCATCAGTGATGCCAGTTGGTGCTCAGAAGGAGAGGAAGAAGATGTTACATCTTCTACATGGGTAATGCTGCTATATCGAGGAAGTCGAAGAAGCAGATCCATGGATAGTACTGCTATATCGAGGAAGTCGAAAAAGCAGACATTTCTCTCACTATGGAATCTGAGTTCTGTCAGCTGCAGCGGATGAAGCGGAATTGCTTCGGGTATGAAGCAAAATTGCTTCGGGAGCTCAGGAACGATCTTTCTGTGGTTGGTACGCAAATCCGAGTGATGCCGATGTATTGCGACAATCGGACACGATCTTCCTATGGTTGGTGCACAAATCCGAGTGATGTCGATGTATTGCGACAACCAGATGGCTGCAGCAGTGACATCGGATGACCTCTTCAATGATAAGAAGAGGATTGTGCAACTAGGGCACAGGGCACTGAATCAGCACATAAAGCGTGGATCATTACAGTGGTTGGTGTTCGGAGTCAGAAGAATCTGACGGATCCGTTCACTAAGGCCTCAAGCACCAGCTAGTCGAAGACTGGCAAGAAAATGGGCTTGACGGACCTCTAATATTGCCTCTACAATCCTACCATAAAGTTTTATGTTGATTGGTTCAAAGAGAATTTTATCAGGCATCTAGCTTTGGTTCAAGGAAGGACCATTGACTGAAAAAATATCAGGAACAGTGGGTAGTCCTTTGAGACATTGAGGGGTTACGGATCCAGAACCACTATTGTCTACTGTTAGTTCTTTGTATAGAACAAGTTCTATAGGAGGATGGCTTAGACGTCTTAATGAGTTCTTTGACATTTTGAATGTCCGACGTGGTTTACATGAAGTACGGGTAACACAGCACTACAAAGGAGCGTAGTACTCCATGCTACAGTAGTGTGACACCACCAAGAGGTACCTCGTGAGGGTAAAGCCTCGGCTTCGGACCATGTCACGGCGGCGTAGCACCGCACATAGGCAAATGGCCTAATGCTGTAGAATGAAGAGCGGTAGGCAGCACTACAAAGAGGTGAGATCTCATGTTACAGTGGTGTGACGCCACCAAGAGGTACCTAGAAAGGGTAAAGCCTCTGCTTCACGAGCCATGTTACTGCGGCGTAACATCGCAAGGAAGCGAAAGGCTTCATGCTGAGTAGGTTGGCACTACAAAGAGATTAGGTCCTCATGCTACAGTGGTATGACAACATGATGAGGTATAGCCTCGAATTTTGGGCTATGTCATAGCGGCGTAGCACCGCAAGTAAGCCTAAGGCTTCATGCCAAGAGTTTTTAAAAGAACTTACCTAGAGTGTATGGAAAGAGATATAGGCCGTCTCTTGAGGGTAAGCTTATAGACACCCAATATACATACACCGAAACCAAACAGACACAGGGCCTTTAATGTGCAACTGGAAGCACAGCTGATGTCATTGTGTTAGTGGGAAGAATTACAGCTATGGTGCAGAATTCAAGGCTTGGCTCATTCTTGTATCATAATTGTTGTTTGAACCATACGGGAAGATTCAAGTCGAAACGACATCTATCCTTATGCATAATGGGCAGTCACTGTGGGAAGCATTCAACCTACATACACTGAGATATGTGGGGGATTGTTGGTATTTTTGCCTTTAGACTAGTGTAAAATAGTCCCACATCAGCTACACCACCAAGTGGGTATCTCAATATAATGCTTTGCATGTGTTGAGGTGTGCACATAAAGTGTGGTGGGGCACATGTGGGTATCATGTGGGGGTGATTTTCTAGAAGGAAAAAGGATTAACTCCAACAAGGAAGCATGTTGCTTTTTGTCGTTCGGACTCGGACTCGGACACGGGCTCAAGGATGTTTCGTGCATGCACGGGCGTATATGGGGGGTAGGCGTGTACTGTCACACGACTATGTTGATTGCGGGATGATCTAAAATATCACTCTCTATTTTTTTAGTATTGGTATTTTAGTCCCACATATGATAGGAGAAGTGAAATCTCACTCCACTCTATATATAAAGCCCCTGGCCTCCTTTGTAAGATGCACCAAATAAGAAAGTAGAGGGAGTCCGTTGAGTCAAGGGAGCCCGTTCAAGTCACAAAAAGTTGACTAGGGAGCGTTCGAGAGGTTCTTCCAGAACTTACTGGTTACTGAAAACGGATCGTATAAAGTCGAATCTTGCTTTGAGCGACAGTGATTTTCATCACCCAGCAGGGCTGTTAAAATCTCCTCTTTCTTTCTTGTTCTTCTTCTTCTTGGTTGGCTGCAGGTTCTTCTGGAGAGCAAACTCGTTTGCGAGAATCTCCAAGTTATAAATTCAGGAAATTAGAAGAGCAAATTAATTTGCAAGTGGTCTCCGAAATCCTACACAATCAGAACAGAGCAAATTTATTTGCAAGAGGTCTATGTTTCTGATTGTTGCTAAATCAGAATTGAGAGCAAATTTATTTGCAAGTGGTCTCAATACTCTGATCGTTCCTCCATCTAGGTCTGTTTCGGAAATAACAATAACTATAGTATTTTACTAATTATACTAAGAAATAGCACTTCTATCATAGGTATGGAAATTGCACCTGATCTTGCTTTAATAACAGGTTTTTTGGATTCGAAAAATATTTCATTTCTAGAAATGAGAAAATAGATCATTTGCTATGATGTCTAAAACTATCCTATTCCTTGGTTTCTTAGAGTATAAGTCCAATTATTTGAAGAAATTTCTTCTATAACTTATAAGTTGAAGTTAATTGAAATAAGGTTTTATTGGTATCGGAATCGGTATCAGACCATTCCTATGAGTATCGGTATCGGCGATAGCGATAGTATAGGCGTTTTCGGATCGGAGTATCGAACTTTTTGGTATCGAAAAACAAATAATTATTAATAAATTATTAACATTTAAAAAATTAAAGTTTATACATTTAGGTATAGTTTTAAGTATTTTCAGTGCTATTTCTTAATAGTTTTGAAATAAATAAAATAGTAGTCATCCTTACCGATTGGTTTACATGCAAAATATTTTTTTTTTCTTTTACATGCTTTTACAATCTTATTATACTTTAAACCCTTACTGATTTGTCCTTTTCGTTCAATTTTCTTTGCCAAATTAACCGGAAATGTCACGTCCCAGAACCAGAATACTGGAGAGCGGGGGTAGACATAGCCAGCTACGTATAATGAAATGGAATCCATCTAACCATACGGTCACGGCTGTCTAGATATATGAGGGTTTATCTACAAGCCATCAGTCTCCTATGGTCAATAACAAGCCTAGTGTCTCAATCACAAACAAGTAAGTAAATGTCACAAGATGTAAGATCACCAAATATACAATAGTAAGGCGTCCCAAACATTACATATTCAGCTGATCATGAAGCTAGTCGTTACAAAATATGAGGACTAGCAAGAGTTTCAGTCATACATGATCAACCCTAGGTTGCCAAACATGTTACAGCCCGTAGGCAGACAGTAAGTAAAGGTGCAATACGAGCTAACACGTGCTCGCCGGCTAAACGCCTCAAAAGAATAATTTTTACAATAAAGTGGGAGGACAAAAAGAAATCCACTCGTTGCCAGGATTCCGTCTAGTGGTCACCATCTGGCTGGAAAACCAGTAGATCCTCTGGAGCTGCTCCGGTATCTGGCCATACAAAACCAGCTGGGTCAGACCCCAGAAAGAGCAAGCGCCACAAAGGAGGCTTCACTTAGGAACTAAAACCAGCAATTAGCACAAGAATATAATTACAAATAAAAGACAGTAATTAAGGAAAAGCATGACAGGAGATATACGATGAGGTAACCATGGGACTATTCAGATAACCAGTTACAACCCGTAAACCAAACAAGGACCGGGGTTGTAACTCTTCGTCTGAACGGAACTTGGTATCCCCACCATTTATCAATAAGGCCAGTGTAAATAATCACGATCTCGAAGTAAGGTAAAGCATGTCGAGCATGTCATGGGGTGCAACAAGACAATATACGAAGAGAGAACACAGAACTGCTCCGGGAGCCAGGTTACAACCCGTAAACCAAACAAGGACCGGGGTTGTAACCCTTCGCCTGAACAGAACTGTCCCCTGATCATTATTGTTAAAAGCAAGCACAAGTAATCATGTCAGGTAACAATCTTGTACAGGATCGAGGCAAGAATAGACAAGGTTAGACTCCATTCAATCATTCACGCCAAGCAATAAGTACGGCTTGATACTTTAACTAACTAGGGTTATCACAGGCCTAGTTACTAGCAAGATGTAATGAGATTATTCCACAGCTACAAGCCCTGCAGACCATCCAGGTTACCCAGGTCGAATATTAGGGGTTGAGTTCAAGTGGGTACATCGTCCAGGAAATGCATGTACCCTTAAGTGACTTAGAGGGTGCAACACATGACAGTGTGCTGGAAATGTGCCCTTCTCGACGGCAGGCTACAGATCCCAAGAGCGCCCAGGTAACGGGATTGCCTGTAGCTGGAAAATCTCTTCATGACTACTGTGTTAATCTAGTTATTAGCCTTAGTCCATTTCAGTAGGTACCCCTGACCGTGGTACTCAGGGGTCCCATCCTAAGCATGATGCAAGACAAGATTGGTTCATTGCACAAGCACAATCGTCCACGGTGTCCAGGTTATTCATACTTGTCATGTCATGTCATGTCAGGTTAGCCGTCGCAACAGCAATCCGAGGTATATCATGTCAGGTATACTTGTCAGGAGTGCGCCACGGCGGGCCACTATCAGGTCATGTCATGTCCACTTGGTACTTGTCAAGAGTGCGCCTTAACAGGCCACTATCGTGTTCTATCCTTACATTATCATGAATGAGAGAAACTTGCATAAAATAACTAGTAACATGTTCTTGAAGCCAAGGAAAAGATCTACAACTTTCATGTTTTGAGTTTTTCAAGATTCTAGCTACAAAATAACTTAAACAGGCAAAAACAGCGAAATAGAACAATTTCGGCGCATGGGATTCCTACACAATCGGCACATGGGATTCCTGCACAAATCGGCGCATGGGATTCCTGCACAAATCGGCGCATGGGATTCCTGCACGAATCGACGCATGAGAAACTCACGTTGCGTCTTCAGTACATGCGCGTAGGGAACCTACGCGCATGACACGCTCGGAGTTAAGGGATGCGTTGCCGGGACTTCACGGCGCATGGCCTCCCGGGCGCATGGGGTTCCCGGCGCATGGGGTTCATCGTCCCCAAACAGCAAGTTCAGCCATGAAAGTTCCGAAAACTTGTAATGGCCATAACTTACTCATCCGGAGTCGAAATCAAGCGAAACAAAAGCCAAAACTGCATGAAATTGAATTCTCTACAACATGAAACCACTAGTTTTTGGAAATACCAAGTTTTTAGAGATCAAAACCAAGAAAACTAAACAAGAAGGAATTTAAAACTTAGATCTACAAAAATATAACCATCAAAACCGAAAACTTCCAGTTCTAAAGAGGCTTAGAATCTAGTAAGGAAGAGAATGGAACAATAAAACATGAGATCCATCATGAAGCAAGTTTGCACTTGCCTAGGCTCTCTCTCTCTCTCTCCCTCCTGGTGGTTGAAGAAGTAATGGTGGAGAGTAAATGAAGAAGGAAATAATGATGAGAGAGAAAAGGAAGGGGTTATAAATAAGGAGGGTGGTGGTAGGTAGGAGGGTTCACCTTTGGTTCATGATGAACCAAAGCAAACCAAGCCAAGCCGAACCAACCCAAAAATAAACCAAATCAATGAAATGCTAGAATAATTCAAGCAGGAAAACATGCAATACGAGTCAAATTACGTATACGTATTCCAAATACGTAATACGAGATCTGGGTATTACAGGAAAGGAGACCCCAATGTCGGTATCGGTCAGTATCGGGTATTGGTCATGCCAAACAGTATCGGTGTCGGCCGTACCGGATCGGTATCGACCGATACTGTAAAGTATATTTGAAATAGAAGTTTTGTTTTCTCAATGAATTATTTCCCTCTACCCCTTCTTTGTTTGACCAGTACTTCTTACGAATCTAAAGAAAAGAGATTTGAAAGACCTGGAAAAGAAGAAATAGTAATATTTGATATATTATCAAAATCATTATCATTTCGATACAAGATGACACAAGACAAGGGTAGAAATTATTTCTCATGTCGAATAAAAGATTAGGAAGACTGGTAATTCCCTCTCCTAGAAGTATTTGGTCTTCCTTTCATTTCTCCAATCCTTGCCTTGTATCCTGCTATTTATGTAGGCCTATTGTCTAGTACTAGAAACAGGATACAAGTAGCGAATTCTAGACCTCCTACGGAAACAGTATAAACAAAGCTAGTTGTCAGTTACTATTATTGTATACATCACTTTAGTCCCACATCTGCTAGTTAAAAGAGAATGTCATGACTTGCTTCTATAAATGTACCAAAACCTGTTTTACTTATATCAATAAATTGAGAGTACTCTCTGATTTTAATGGTATCAAAGCTATAAAAATGCATACTTCATTAGACTCAAGTTCGTATACTCCTCATCAAAATGATATTGTGGAATGTAAGAACAGACACATTCTGGACGTAGCTCTCTCTCTCATTAAAAATTTTTGGTTGTCTTTGTTATACTTATAATATTGGACCTCATGTTGATAAACATGATCTGCGAGCTACCCGTATGATATTTATTGGTTATTCTCGGACTCAGAAAGAGTATATTTTGAACCCGCTACTTCGAATGTATTGTGATGTTACTTTTCTCGAGGATCATACTTATGTCGCTTCTTTTCTCGAGGATCATACTTATGTCGCTTCTAATACACCATCTGCATCTCGATTGTCCACAATTCTTGTTCCTTTTATTCCTTCCTCTGAACTTGATATACCTATTTCTCCTCGCTCTCTCATGAATCTGGGTCTTTGGTTCCATTTCTCCAGGTATATAGGCGTTGGGACAAGGTCATTCCTGTACCTGCAACTATTTATTCGGGTATCACTGGTAATTCTTCTATAGGTACTATAGTATTGTCTTCTGTTCGTACTCCTCTACCTCCGCTGACTTTCGATGAAGGTCTCTCTTCCTATTGCTCTTTGCAAGGGTAAGCGCTCTTGTGCTATTGTCTATCATATTTTTAATTTCGTTTCCTATCACCATTTGACTCCATTTGGTCGTACATTTGTTTCTTCTTTGGCTGTCATTGCTCTTCTTTTCTCTCTTCTCCGACATTCAGGTTGGCATGCCACTATGGTTCAAAAACTTAATACATTGCACTCAAATCAGACTAACTTTGGTACCCTTACCCTCAAGTAAAAAGATTTGGATGTAAGTGGATATTTACAGTTAAACAAAATCCAGACGACTCAGTTGATCGGCTCAAAGCCTATTTAGTAGCCAAGGGTTTTACCTAACAGTATGGGTTAGATTATGTTCAGACTTCTTCACCTATTGTTAAGTCGACTTATGTTCAAGTTCTTCCATCTTTGGAAAAATGTAGGAATTTGCCTCTTCATTAATTCGATGTGAAGAATGACTTCCTCAATAAAGATATTAAGGAGACTTTTTATGCAACAGCCTACAGGTTTGAGACCGAGGAAGTCTATAGTTTTTCTCCTAGAAAAGTCCGTGTATGGTCTGAAGTAATCACCACGTGCATGGTTTGACAAATTTAGCAAAATCTTACAACATATTGGGTTTGTTCGTAGCAACTCAATTATGTCCGTATTTACACATTAGATGTCTCAGGGCACGGTCATCTTGTTTATGTGGATGACATAATTATCACTACAGATGATTATGTCATCCATTTCCAAGGTAAAACAACATTTCACCGCTCATTTTCATACAACGAACCTTGGGCCATTGAGATACTCTTTTATTATTGAGATAACGTAGTGTTTCGAACTATTGCAACTTTCTTAGCATAAATATACGTTGGATCTTCTATCTGAGACATGAACCCTAAGTTGCAAACTAGTAGACACACCTATGAATTTTACATTCAAACTATGCAGATTGAGTTATTGATCAGATCATCCTCTATCTGACACAGGACGTTATAGACAATTGGTTGGGAAGCTAATTTATCTTATTGTCACTCCTCCAAACATTTCCTACACTGTGAGCACGGTGAGTAGAATCCTTTGACCTCACATCTTCAGGTTACTGAAAGAATTCTACGCTGCATAAAGGGAAGTCATGGGCATGAATTTCTCTACAGACCTTCTAAAATGTTGCTTATAGCATTTGCAGACTTTGCTGGATCACCAACAATTACGTCGTCTTCCTCGAAGACAATTTAGTCAGATGAAGGTGTAAGAAGCAGAACGTAGTTTCTCGTTCTTCTGTTGAGGCCAAATATTTCCATGGCAAATGTTGTCTCTGAGTTGATTTAGCTCAACTTACTCCTTACAAATCTTGGAGTTATTATATCTTCTCGAGTTGCTCTCTACTATAACTACAAGGTTGTGATTCATATTGTTGAGAATCTAGTCTTTCATAAAAGAACTAAGCACATCGAGATAGATTGTCATTTTATTCGAGAGAAAGTGACAAAAATGAAAGTTTTCCTTTAGTACGGGTCTTTTAGCTCAGCTGACAAATATTGTCACCAAACCACTTTCTTAACCTTTATTTACTCGACTGTTATCCAAACTAGAAGTAATTGATATATATGCTCTAGTTTGCAAAGGAGTGTCAATTAACTATTAGTGTATACCTCACTCTAGTCTCACATCACATGGACTAAAAGAGGATGTCATGACTTGCTCCTATAAATGTACCAAGGCTACTTATGTTTTATTCACATCAATAAATTGAGAGTTTTCTCTAATTTTTCACGAGTGAAAGAATTTAACTACCAAGAGCTCATATGAGAGTTGATTTGACTGATCTAACCATAGCAAGATATTTCTCGGATATAAGCACTCTTATGCTGACACAGGATGTTATAGACAATTGGTTGGAAAGCTAATTTATCTTATTGTCACTCGTCCAAACATTTACTATGCTATGAGTATGGTGAGCAAAATCCTTTGACCTCTCATCTTCAGATTACTGAAAGAATTCTACGCTACATAAAGGGAACTCCTAGACATGACTTTCTCTACAGACCTTCTACAATGTTGCTCATAGCCTTTGCAGATACTAACCCTGCTGGATGAGTTGATGATCGTCGCTCTACCAACAATTACCTTGTCTTCCTGGAAGACAATTTAGTTACATGAAGGAGTAAGAAGCAGATCATAGTTGCTCGTTCTTCTGTTGTGGCCGAATATTTCCATTGCACATATTGTCTCTGAGTTGATTTAGCTCAACTCACTCTTTACAGATCTTGGAGTCATCATATCTTCTCGAGTTGCTCTCTACTGTGAATAAGGTTGTGATTCATATTATTGAGAATCTAATCTTTCATAAAAGGACTAAGCACATCGAGATAGATTGTTATTTAATTCGAGAGAAAGTGACAAAAATGAAAGTTCAGTACGGTCTTTCAGCTCAGCTGACAAATATCATCATCAAACCACCACCTTGACCTTTGTTTACTCGACTATTATCCAAATTAGAAATAATTGATATATATGCTCTAGCTTGCAAGGGAGTGTCAATTAACTATTAGAGTATACCTCACTTTAGTCTCACATCACGTGGACTAAAAGAGGATGTCATGACTTGCTCCTATAAATGTACCAAGACTTCTCAGGTTTTATTCACATCAATAAATTGAGAGTTTTCTCTGATTTTCACAAGTGAAAGGATTTAACTACCGGGAGCTTACATGAGAGTTGATTTGACTGATCTAACCATGCCATGATATTTCTTGGATATAAATGAACAAGACGTACTTTTATTCATCGACAATATCTTTCTTTTTGTCTAAGTAGGGTCACAAGTATCTGCCTTATTAGGGAGAATGCCTTCGACAGTGGGTTATCAACTTACCCTTAGTACAAAAGTTGGTTCTTTACATGAAAGAAATACTTCCATGAAAAAAGGATTTATAACTTCGATCCAAGCAGCTTATATACTTATAAACGATTTAACCGATTCCGTCCATACTACTATATTTGCTACCAATGGTATTTATCAAATAATATATCTTTTTGATTCATCATCGACTATGTTACAACCTCGGACCATTGGCGAGGAGCATTATAAAATTGTGCAAAGAGTTAAGCAAACTTCACAACGTTAAAAAGAACTTCATGACATTATAGCATTTGATCATTTTCCTATATCATGGCATAATTATTAATATTATTAATTATAATAATATTATTAATTATAATAATAATACTATTATTAATATTAAATATAATAATAATAACTGAAAATGCAGATATAGAATAACAAACTGTTAGAGAGACATACAGTATGAATGTTAGCTGGATGATTTAGTTCTTCCTTTGGCGAAACAGATGCTTCACATAATGGATCTCCATGCTGACTTTGTAGTCCTTGTGGGCTAGAATCGTCTAAAGGAACCACAAGCAAAGATTCTGTCAAGTTCGGCAATCCATCTGGTGCATCTGATTCAACCAAAATTCTGTCCTTAGGTACCTAAGCAAGAAATTTTGTTCCATGAACTGATCCGATATTTGTAACCAAGCAACTGTAACAGTGAAACTCTTTATGAGAAATATACAAACCAATTTGAGCATATTCTTTGCCTTCGTTGATTTCATTGATGTAAGGTATCCAGAGAAGGAGAAATATGCACCAAGCTTTGCAAATCCAGGAACCATCTCAGCAGAACCAAGATATGAATGTAGAATCAAGCCTGCTGGAAAAGGTCCAACATTTCTGGACATGAAATATAGAAACATTGTAAATTACAGTAGTGATCATTAAAGGTTGCAAGTCTATAAAGGTGACTGCAATCAAAGTATCATCTCTTTCAGAAAGTTCTGCACACTGATTTATTGGTGATAAACCAAGACATAAACCAGAACTACCAATAAAGAGCAAATTTATAACCATGTACATGATGTATAAAGTTCAAATGAACAAATCTATGAAGTCCTAAAGGGTGTCTACTTGGTTTTACAGACAATAGTAGATGGCTAATCTTGCACTTCTTATCTTTCTTGCATCAACCATTACTAGATCCTTACTGTAGTATTTCTAAGAGGTCGCCAAAGGCACGCACACAATGGACCGAAGCTGGTCTCTGTAACTCCTTTGCCAGCTCAAGCTGTTGGCGGAACACTTCCACCTAAAAGTAAAAAATATAAATTGAGCATAAAGTTACTCAAAAGTTGACAATATCCCATAAAACATCAAGCAGCAAGGATAACTGTGTTGACATAGGGCACCTGGATGACTTCTATTAGCACGTTTTTTGGTAAATTAGTTGAATTTAATTTGTAGGTTTTAGTAAATTATATGGCAGCAAAATCATACGATTGGTACAAAACAATCATATTTAAACTTATAAACTACTTTCAGCAAGTATAGAACATCTTACCAAAATCACACCACCCTCTCGAGGTTTAAAACTAATAATTTGACCAGCTTTCTTCGCAAGGATGATAAACACCCTTCTCAATATATTTTGATTTCAGTCTGTAAAGTCTTAACAAATAATTTTATCAAGTATCCGAGAAATTATAATGAGGGACAAGGGTTGTACAAAATTACTACTCAATTCTTTACCCAGCTTATATAAAAAAAAGAGTATTTCATCCTAACAGGGAAGGTATCAATGGTTTAAATGTCAATTTTAACGTTTTTTTGGGTTCTCCTCTTGCTTTCTCTTGGCATCATAGGTAAGAACCTCTTTCTAAGTTCTACACTTCGTGGTGAACCTCATAAGTGTTCTGTTTTACCAACTATTTTGTTAACTAGGACAGCTATTATGAAGGTAGAGAGTCAGTTGTAGAATAGTTGACTTATCGCATCCTAGCCCATGGGCCGTCCACGACATGACCTGTAAATGTGTCATATGTGCACATCACTTGGCAACTTGCGAAAATGGTTAACCCGGATGTACTCATGATACCCAAGCATTCCAATAGAAACAATCAAACTCTACTCTCATTTCATATCTGATGTAGGACTAAACTATAGCACACAACCTCACCGTAGTGAAAACAAGATCTACTAGATAGCTCTGATATCATTTGTCACACCCTACGTCCTATGCCCTGGCTCATGAACCCACCACGACACGACCCATGCATGGCCACATGTTGCGCATCACCTTATCCAACTTACCAAAATAGTTAACCCAGATATACATGGAAACTAAGCACTTCAATATAAAGTAAGGTTCACAGTATCGGTATCGGAATCGGTACCAGACTATTCCTATGAGTATTGGTATCGGCGACATCGGTAGTATCGGCGGTTTCGGATCGGAGTATCGGATTTTTTGGTATCGGAGAACAAATAATTATTAATAATTTTTTTACATTTAAAAACATATATTTTATACATTTAGGCATAATTTTAAGTATTTTCAGTGTCATTTCTCAGTCGTTTTGAACCTAAATGAAATAGTAGTCACCCTTACCGATTGGTTTACATACAATAGATTGATTTTCTTCTTTTACATGCTTTAACAACCTTATTATGTTTTAAATCCTTGCTGATTTGTATTTTTCGTTTAATTTTCTTTGTCGAATTGACCGGAAAAGAGATCCCCAATGTCGGTATCGGTCAGTATCGGGTATCGGTCGGTATTGGATCGGGACATGCGAAACCGTATCGGTATCGGCCGTATCGGTTCGGTATCGGCCGATACTTTAAACCATGAATTATAAACCAATCAAAATCTCATCCCATATCGATGTGGGACTAAACATTGGACCTGTGAAAAGATTGATAGTAAACATTGGAAAATAAGAAGAAAAAGGAAATACAAATGAGGGAAAGATAAAACAGTAGCACATAAATGAATACAAAAGTAAAAAGATGTGCAAACCTGTTGCGAGAATTCAATATTTCTCCCATGTGAACCTTTGTCTAGTCCAATCTGAAAGTAGCCAGATGATTGTAAATATTAGTTATACAAATGGCTGTTACAAAATCAATCTATGAGCAAACTTCTTTCAAAATTCATAAAAAAAAAATGGGAATGTAGCCAAAAACTGTAGGCTGTTTTTCACCTAGAAAGTGTTTCCATGCACAAAAAAAGGATAAAAGGGTGTTTACTTAAGACGAAAAGGAGTAAGGAGCTTGGGATGTCGAGAAGTAACCATTGCCCTGTAAGGTGTGTGCTCCCCAATCGGGGTATCTCTCGCTCCCCTCCACCTATCCAAAAAGTAGATCATCCTGGCAAACACCTTCGAAAACAAAAAAGTCCAATGGTTTCGTTATCCATGCACAGAGAAGCTGCTAGTCTTTTCCTCCCTAACAGTCGCCTTCTTACAGGGCACGAACGGGAATTTTTCTTTCCTAAGCTTGAAAGTGGCGAGGAAGGAATATGGTCCCTCGCTCGAAATTTTGGCTTTGATCCAGAAAGAAGAACCGATGCAATTGCGCCGCTCGAGCCTGCGTGATGCCCCACTCAATGAATGATTAAGATTCGTTTTCAATGGAATTCTATGTAGTCGCAAGTTTTGTCATTCCCATAGCTTCTCCATTAATGGCTAGGCATGAATTCCCTTGTTTCAAGCATAGTTGTGCATGCATCAAGCCAATCACGAAAGCAAGAAAGTGCTTGTTAGATAGAAAGGCTATATGTCTCTCATACCGTATAAGAGAATCTGCCGTCAACAAGTGAAAGCTCAAGAAAAATTCATAGGGACACATAATTCGATCTTTGTGTTTTTGATGAATTCAATGAACCGGACAGCAAAAACGCCTAACTTTAAACATCGTACCTATTTATGAAATGGAGACTAATATGTATGATATTTACATTTCAAGAAATTGAAAAATGTGAGTTAACAATGTCAAGCTCAAAGCATATGTTATCACATAGCTACGGAAAGGTGCCTCCATGTCTCCAACACTGCATCAATGTAAAGAAAAACCCAAATGTCATTTGGTAAGATTGATAGTTTATAGATTTATTTTGTGCTTCAACACGAGGAAAACATAAGCAAGTTGAGCAGAACAAGGCACATTGGCATATGTATCACAAAATAAAATGTTGTGACCTACAATCTGTAGCAAACCAAAATGAGAGAAAGACAAAGATGAATAAGCATATAATGATGGAGAGAAGGAGAAAATAAGAGAGTGGAGGAAAGGATACAATTACAAAGGTAAAAGCAAGTGAAAACACATGATTTGTCATTGGGCCCTCAAGCGTTTTAAAATAAGTTTCGTTGTCTAATTCAACCTCAATGATTGCACAAATTATCATCTCTGTGCACTTGTTACTCTGTTTATTCGGAGCATCTCATGTATGCGAAATCATGTGCAAGCTTTTTGGTAAATGCATGACAAGATAGAAGGAGAAGGCAGAGAAGAGTAAGAAATAAAAGAAAGGAGTAACGATATATAAGAAGGGTAGATTAGCAGATGAGAGTTTGTATAACGAAGTTTTTTTTTTATATTTTGGACAAGAAAATGAAATGAAAGGGATAGAAAAGGAATAACCAGATGAGCCATCTTCTCAAGAAAGTATTCTTTTTACGACCAAAGTTTATAAAACTTACACACACTGCAAATTAAACCCTCCATTAGTATATATCCTTTAAAACACTACTGTAAGGCATTGTCCACGTTTTTGTGACATCATGCTCAAGTCTCTCTTCTATGTAAATCCATCATCGCTGTCACAAGTTTGGCATTTGAATTTGGAAAATATTCAGAAAGTTTGGCAAAAGTTTGGCAAATAAATATAAAATACATTAGATATTAGTGATTTACAAATGGTAAATTGTTTCATGGGTAGGATTTTCGAAGAAACTAAAAATCATTTTAAAATTTTAATTATGTGTGTGTGTATTTTGAGATTAAGCTAATTGACGAAGCCAAACGAGTGAACCACCCAAATGATTTTATATACATAGGATGAACCAGGGATGGCAACGAGCATAGGATGAACCAGCAACAGCTAAAGTAGCACTTCTTGGAAGGGGTAGGAGTGGGCACAATATTAACACAACTTAGTGAGTCCACGAGCACCATAGAGGTCGGAAGGACACATATCAAGACTTTTAGCACATGAACGGACTTGTAGCACATGAACAGGATCCAATAGGTAAGGGCGGTGGTTGTGCAAAAAAGAACATGACAGTTGGTGGAGAAAGTAGATGTGGACTTTGGACCAGAGGTATGTTGGTCCGAGCTGATATTGTTTCTGTTGCTGATGGGCTTGAACTAAGGTAGTTGTGTAGTAGGTCTGGGGGTAGGTGCTACTCAAAGATGACGGCGGACCAAGCTAGTGTAGGCCAAGTGTAGGTGGACTGACTTAGTAAAACATTGAATGGAAGTATGCAAGGGGGATCTAATGATTTGGATCCGAAATTGGGAACTTGGGCTGGAGCAAAAGGGCTGATGATGACTCAAGGTGATGCCGGTGCCGATATGGAGACTTGGGAGTGGTGCAAATGGTGGAGCAACAGTATGATGGAGGTTGGGTGTGGCTCGTCAGAAAGGAGCAGGACTAACTAGCCGGACTTCAGAAACAAGTCAGAATAGAGGAGACGAACAAGAGGTCATTGAAATGTGTTTTGAGTACTCAACAAGCTTAGGGCTGAGAAGGAGAAATATTAAAATGGATATTGCTCTATGAAATTCGAGACCACTAAATACTACTGCACTGTTTGATGCTCCTGGTCATTGCTCTATGAAATTCGAGACCACTAAATACTACTGCACTGTCATTGATGCTCCTGGTCATCGTGATTGCATCAAAAACATAAGATCATGGGAACCTTTCATGCCTTCTTGATATGGGTGTCTCCCTCCCTGTTGCCACTCCTCTTCATTGTGATAACACTAGTGCTATTCAGATTGCTACAATCCGGTTTCCATGAGTGCACAAAACACATTTATCTTGATTGTCGTTTTGTACGCCACAATTATCTTGCTGGGATGATCTCTCTTCCCTTCGTAACTTCCCAACTTTGGCTCGTTGAGTTCTTTACTAAGCCATACAGTCTCCAGTGACATGCATTTATCATCAGTAAACTCTCATTGGTTGACTCATCATGAGTTTGAGGAGGGGGTGTTTAATCAAATGGCCACCTCGTATTATGCGCTAGAAAAGAAATAGAAATTGTTACGGATGTCGATTTTGTATGGGTTGAGAAAAGAATTGGTCCTTCCCTCCCGTCATGTGATGATCTTGCTATTCAAGTATAATTTAGTCATCCTTAGCCTTATATAACGTCCCAAATGTTGCGTCCCGTCCGAGGCCAAGTTGCATACCGTTCCACGGACCAAGGTTATGCAGAAAGCTTCTAGAACATTCCAGAAGATGGCGGAACTCTCTGGAAGATAGTGGATTTCTCTGGAAGGCCCAAGATCCGTCTAGGAGGTCCAAGAACCTTCTGGATAGCCCGTGAAGTTTCCTTTTATGTTCTTAGGAAATAAACCTGAAATATGCCGTTCCAGTTATGGTAGGAAGAATAATCCTTGGAATATTCCTTCCAGGGCTTTCCATGTAAAGCTCTATGAGCGATTATAAATAAGGGGGAGGCCTCATTTGTTCCTCACCACCTAAAACTTGTAAGCATTTTCCAAGTCAATAAAGAAATCTTACGAGTTCCACGTTGCTCCACTCTTCTTATTTTCCTTAGCGATTTAGCTAAGTCGTGTTGGAAAAGCTTGCACGAGTCTTCGAGGAGGAAGACAGTGCGCCGCACGTTACGAAGTGCTAGCAAAAATACTACGTCCGTGACAAGTGGTATCAGAGCAAAGGTTCGATCGCCATCATGTCTTCGACCGAAGCAGTCCTCAACGACCAACCCGCATCGCCTAAGGAGAAGGCGAAGACCTCAAGGAAGGGCAAGAGCAAAGAACCATCGATGGAACGGGCTCTTGGCAAGTTGGCGGAAATGATAGAGATGCTGGAGAAAGGCATGATGGGCGTCGAATTTCAAGTGGAGCAAAACCAGACGGCTCATGAGGAATTTGTCCAGGGTTTGGAGGCGGACGTCGACACGGCTATGTCGGAGTTCTGAGAGCATCTCCGCGAGATGCAGGCTGAGTTCGAGGAGGAATCCTCGAACGAAAGGCCACTAAGGCGGATATTGCCGAACTACGCAAAGAGCTACAAACTAAGGCGGAGGTCCTCGAGAGGGCCATTGCTGGTGGTCCGACTCCGAGGAGGGAGTCGACACAGAGGGTGAAGTATCCTGAACCAAAATCCTTTACTGGCATGCGAGACGCGAAGGAGGTGGATAACTTCCTCTGGAATATCGAGCGATACCTGAAGGCGGTTCACATCGAGGATGAGACCGACAAGGTAACACAGTGTCCTTGTATTTTTCTGATGATTCTATGTTGTGGTGGCAGCGCAGGTGCATCGAGATAGAAAAGGGGCTCTGCTCGATCGAGACTTGGGAGGATTTCAAGAAGGAGATCAAGTCTCAACTCTACCCGGAGAACGTAGAGTATGTCGCGAGACGGAGTTTGCGACAACTCAAACACACCGGGTCCGTCAAGGAGTATGTGGCGGAGTTCACCCGCCTGATGCTTACCATTTCTACTATAGGCGAAGAAGATCGCCTGTTCCACTTCCTGGAGGGTCTACAACCATGGGCAGCACAAGAGTTGCAGAGGCAACATGTGTCAGATCTGAACACGACCGTCGCGGCGGTCGAGAAGCTGATGGAGTATCGACGGAGTGATGCCCCAAAGCCAAGGAAAAGACCACAACCAAGTTCAATGGTGGAGGAGCGAAGAAGAACAATGGAAAGGGAGGCCCGCCGAAGGACAAGCAGCACGCAAAGCCTTCGACAGAGCGGAAGATTGAATGCTTCCTGTGCGGTGGAAATCACTTCGCACGGGACTGCCCAAACAAAGGCAAGAGGGTGAACGCGGTCCAAGGCGAGGAGGCCGAGGACGAGGAGCCTAAGAAGGGGGCTCACATGGGGGTCCTGCGCCTACTGAACGCTTTGAAGAGCAAGGCGGTCGTGTCCAAAAGCCCGAATCGAGAGTTGATGTACGTGGACATGAAGATCAACGGCCACAACACAAGGGCGATGGTCGACACAGGCGCAACCTACAACTTTATCTCGGACGCGGAGGTCCGGCGCTTGAGTCTGGTGCTTGAAAAAGACTGAAGCACGATAAAGGCGGTCAACTCTGAGGCACGTCCCGTGCAGGGGGTGGCCAAAGGTGTGAAGATCCAAGTGGGAGACTGGACGGGTGTCACCAGTCTCACGGCCGCACCACTGGACGACTTCAACATGATCCTCGGGATGGACTTACTTACTTCGGCAACGGCGGTCCCAATGCCGCATCTGGGAGTCGTCGGGATCATGGAGGAGAGCTCTCCGTGCATGGTGACAGTTGCACGAGGCGAACCTGCGAAGGGGAAGGCTCTTTCCGCATTACAACTCAAGAAGGGAATGCGACACGGAGAGACGACCTACCTTGCGGTGCTCAAGACGGAGGAGGCTCCCGTGCAGGGGGATCTTCCGCCTGAGATCGATGACGTCCTTGTGGAGTTCGGGGACGTCATGCCGAAGGAGTTGCCAAAGAGGCTACCTCCACGGAGGGAGATAGACCATGCCATCGAGTTGGAGCGGGGCACGAAACTGCCTGCCATGGCTCCATTTCGCATGGCCCCGCCCGAGCTAGACGAGTTGAAGAAGCAACTCAAGGAGCTGCTGGATGCGGGATTTATCAGACCGTCGAAGGCCCCGTATGGTGCACCGGTGCTGTTCCAGAAGAAGAAGGACGGAAGCCTTCGTTTGTGCATCGACTATCGTACACTAAACAAGGTAACCGTCAAGAACAAATATCCCATCCCGTTGGTGGCGGACTTGTTCGACCAATTGGGAGGCGCAAGATACTTCTCCAAACTTGATCTGCGCTCGGGGTATTATCAAGTCTGAATTGCGGAGGGCGACGAGGCTAAGACGGCATGCGTTACGAGGTATGGCGCATATGAGTTTATGGTTATGCCTTTTGGTCCAACAAATGCTCCTGCAATTTTTTTGTACCTTGATGAACAAGCTCTTTCATCCCTACCTGGATCGGTTCGTCGTGGTCTATCTCTACGACATCGTCATGTACTCAAACACGATGGAGGAGCACATTGAGCATTTGAAGACTGTCTTCCGAGTGCTAAGGGAGAACGAACTCTTCGTCAAGCGGGAGAAGTGCTCATTTGCACAAGAAGATGTGTCGTTCTTGGGGCACTGGATCGGGCATAGCAAGATATGGATGGACGGCGCAAAGGTCCAATCCATACGGGAGTGGAAGGCTCCCACCAGGCCGACGGAACTGCGATCGTTCCTTGGCCTGGCGAACTACTACCGGCGGTTCATCCGAGGATATTCCGCCATCGTAGCGCCTCTGATTGATCTGCTGCGGAAGGATCGGGCATGGAGCTGGACGCTCCGATGCGAGGAGGCATTCGAGGCACTGAAGCGGGCTGTAACGGAGGAGCCGGTCTTATCTCTGCCGGACTACTCCAAGGCGTTCGAAGTGCATACGGACGCGTCCGACTTCGCCATCGATGGGGTGTTGGTGCAGGATGAACACCCCATCGCATTCGAGAGCCGCAAGTTGAACGACACTGGGCGGCTCTACACGGTGCAAGAGAAGGAGATGACTGCGGTCGTGCACAGCTTGAGGACATGGCGCACTACCTTCTCGGCACCAAGTTCGTGGTCATGACGGACAATGTTGCCACGAGCTACTTCCAGTCCCAGAAAAAGCTGTCTCCGAAGCAGGCGCGATGACAAGATTTCCTAGCCAAGTTCGATATGGAGTTGCGATACAAACACAACAAGGAAAATCAGGTGGCCGATGCGCTTAGCAGGAAGGCCGAGCTCGTATCGGTGTGCTTGCTCAAGGGGACATTCTGGACCATATTCGAGTGGGTATCATGGAGGACCCGCTAACACAGGCCATAGTGAAGCTTGTCAAGAAGGGCAAAACGAGAAGGTTCTGGCTGAAAGACGAACTTATCTACACTAAGGGCGACAGGGTGGTCGTGCCTAAGTGGAGTGGCTTGCGGAGACAGCTGCTCAAGGAGTGCCATGACACGAAGTGGGCTGGACATCCGGGACAGAAGCGGACCTTGGCGCTGCTGGAGGCCGCATACTACTGGCCTCGCATGCGCAAGGATGTGGAGGACTATATGCGCACCTTTCTTGTGTGCCAACAAGACAAGGTGGACCATCAGAAGCCCGGGGGCCTACTGGAGTCTCTTTCCGTGCCGAGCAGGGCGTGGGAGAGCATATCGATGGACTTCATCTCTGCCTGCCGAAAGTGGGGGCGCTTGGGTCCATTCTCGTGGTGGTGGACCGATTCTCCAAGTACGCGACCTTCATTGCTGCTTCAACGGACTGCATAGCAGAGGAGGCCGCGCGACCGTTCATCAGCCACGTGGTGAAGTTGTAGGACATCTCGGTAAACATTGTCAGCGATCGGGATCCCCGCTTCACGGAGAAGTTCTAGACGGAAGTGTTCAAAATCCTCGGGACAGACTTGCACTTCTCGACCAGCTTCCACCCGCAGACGGACGGACAGACCAAGCGGGTCAATTCGCTACTCGAGGAGTACTTGCGGTACTTTGTGAGTGTCAACCAGAGGGATTGGGTGCATCACCTCGACGTCGCTCAGTTCTACTACAATCTTCAACGGAGCGAGTCGTCGCACAGCAGCCCATTCGAGTTGGTGATGGGTCGACAGCCACTCGCCCCGCACACGCTGAGTGCGGGGTCCTCGAGTAGAAGCCCCGCGGCCAACATGTTCACTTTAGATTTCAAGGCAAAGACGGACATTGCCAAAGCATTTCTGGAGAAGGCCGCAAGGAAGATGAAGAAGTGGACCGACGCGAAGCGAAGGCCGGTTGAGTAGGAGGGGGACATGGTGCTAGTGAAGCTATAACCACAACAGTTCAAGGTGTTCCGAAAAGTACAAAGGACTGATTCGGAAGTACGAAGGCCCATTTCCCGTGCTCAAGAAGGTAGGCAAGGTGGCCTACAAGCTCGAACTCGCCGCCAAGCTAAAGATTCATCCAGTCTTCCATGCCAGTTGCCTGAAGCCCTACCATGAAGTAGGTGTGAGCATTATTCGGTTTTGGACCGAAAACCGAACCGAACCGAATAAGAGGTTCGGTTCGGTTTTAAAAAAATTCGTTCGGTTTCGGTTTTGAAAATACTAAATTTTCTTATTCGGTTTCGGTTTCGGTTTTGGGTTTCGGTTTCGGTCCAAAACCGAAAACCGAATAAGAAATTTTAATTAATTAATTTATATATATGTGTGTGTGTGTACTATATATATATAAGTATTAATATATATAGGTATATACTAAATATATATAGGTATATACTAAATATGTCTATGTATATTTAGTTACTATATATATTAACAAAAAAAAATCAAAAAATATGAATAAACCAAAAACCGAACCGATTTAATTCGGTTCGGTTTGATTCGGTTTTAGGCCAATTCGGTTCGGTTTCGGTTTTGCTTATTCGGTTTAGGTCCAATTCGGTTTTGGGTTATTCGGTTCGGTTTAAACCGAATAAACCGGATGCTCACCCCTACCATGAAGACTTGGAAGATCCCCAGCGAGGAGTTTCGAAGCGACCCACGGCGACCATGACGACATCCTTCAACAAGGAGGTGGAAGCCGTGCTGGACAAGAGGACCATTCGTCGGCGAGGCGTGCCCCGTATGTGGAGTACCTCATCCAATGGAAGAGCATGCCTTATGGCGAGTCTAGCTGGGAACGTGCTGATACGCTGCATCAGTTCGAAGCCGAGATCCAGGCGTTTCTCAGCGAGCATGGTTGACGAGGGCGTCAACGCCTTGGGTGGGGGAGAATGTAACGTCCCAAATGTTGTGCCCCGTCCGAGGCTAAGTTGCATAACCGTTACATGGACCAAGGTTATGCGGGAAGCTTCTAGAACATTCCAGAAGATGGCGGAACTCTCTGGAAGACGGTAGATTTCTCTGGAAGGCCCAAGATCCTTCTAGGAGGCCCAAGAACCTTCTGGATGGCCCGTGAAGTTTCCTTTTATGTTCTTAGGGAATAAACCTAAAATATGCCGTTCCAGTTATGGTAGGAAGAATAATCCTTGGAATATTCCTTTCAGGACTTTCCATGTAAAGCTCTATGGGCCATTATAAATAAGGGGGAAGCCTTATTTGTTCCTCACCACCTAAAACTTGTAAGCATTCTCCAAGTCAATAAAGAAATCTTACGAGTCTCACTTTGCTCCACTCTTCTTATTTTCCTTAGCGATTTAGCTAAGTCATGTTGGTAAGGCTTGCACGAGTCTTCGAGGAGGAAGACAGTGCGCCGCATGGGACGAAGTGCTAGCAAAAATACTAAGTCCGTGACACTTAGCCTTAGCCCTATATTTCCTGCCTTATATATATATATATATATTGGAAAAATGGTAAATTTTATTCCAAAATCAGACAATACTCATACAACATACAGACAGGATGGTCGCCCACCCGTCAGTCGACCATTTCTTTTACATCAAACTCCAAATTATGGAGGATATCAACCGGAGGGGTGATAAATCCCTCGAATATGCGCGGATTCCTCTCCCGCCAAACATGACAGACAGCGGCTGCCAGCAGAATCCTAGCAGACTTGAACCAGACCATGCCTCGCCCTCTACAATCTCGAATACCCGTGATGATGGCCCCCATCGACCTGCCAGAAATACCTCCGTCCAGCATACGATTTTACTCAGACCATATGGACCAAAAAACTCCACAGTTAAAAAATAGATGGGTCATCGATTCCTCCTCCAAATCAGAGAGCACACTTCGGATTGGGGACCTAGATCCCAAAAGAGATGAGTTTGTCCCTGGTCAGAAGACGACCAAGGAGCAGGCGATACATACACAGCTGCATTTTCCTAGCCAGATCCTTGCACCAAATGAAGTCATAATCACCAATAGGGGGATTGGCACTGCGCATAAGGTTGTAGCCACTCTGGAAGGTGAACTCCCCCGAGGTAGTACCTCCAATCACGCCAGACGGATCCCAGACCCACTTATCTCAGCCTGGGATGGGTCAATCTCAATCCCACGAATAATCTCACCAAGCTCCTCAGTATGGCGATAGGACTCCGGACTCAAAGCCCCATTCCTGATGATGAGCTGACAAGACAGACCTCAGACCGCCTTCCTGTGATCTCGATCGCCCATAATGTCCACCAGAGACTGGTGCTATATCCAAGGATCCAGCCATAGGTCAGTTCCAGTCCCATCACTCATGATACTCCTGACAGACGATTGAAGAATAGCTCTGTGTCTCAGAATTTGTTTGAAGGTCACAGAGTGGTTGTTGTCAACACCACACCTCCAGAAGTTGCCATTCCTCACATAGCGAGACTGCATCCACTCCGCCCAGAGGGATCTTCCTTTGATGAACCGTAATGCCAATTTCAGGACCGAGGCTTCCCTGATAGCCAACAGAGGACGTAGACCCACACCTCCCTCCTTTTTTGGCCGACAGAGACGTTCCCAAGAGATCGCATGTAGGCCCCCTCCAGATGAAATCAGCACAGATTCTTTCAACTTTCCTGATGGTAGCCGCGGGTATCAAAATAGACTGCAGCCAGAACTGGGCCAGGGCAGAGATAACCGATCGGACTAACTCGATACGTCCCCCAAAAGATAGCCCGGCAGCTTGCCAACCTTCAACTCTCCGCTGGACATACTCCACCAGGCTATAGCAATCCTGGTCTCGGGCATAATTGACTGTCAAAGGAACTCCCAGGTATTTCACTGGGAGCTCACTTCTCTCCACGTCCAGTGCATCAGCGCGCTCCTCCTTTTGAAGGCAAAGTGAACTAAAGTAAACCCTGCTCTTCTCTCTATTCATCTGAAGACCCGAGTGTGATTCCAGCTCACCCATAATCTCCGATAACGTGTTCATACCCTCCAACGAAGGCTGTATGAACACCAGTAGGTCGTCGGCATAGATGAGGTGGATAACCGGAGGCTCGACTCTCCTATACAGCGGGACAATCCTCCCAAAATGGACCGCCCTATCCATCAAGCATGTAAAGTACTCCATAACAAGCCTTATATACATATATATATATATATATATATATATATATATATTCTCTTTTTTTTTAAATATATATCAAAAAGATGAAGAGCTCTGCTAGGGTTTCCCCTATGGCGGCTACTATGCCTCCCCCCCACCCCCCAGATCCTCTTGCGGGGGGGTACGACGGTTCAGAGGGAAGGGGGGCGGGCGGCCCCTCCTGACCGGAGGAGGCAGCAGCAACGGGACTCCCCAGGCGGGGGGGGGGGGGTGTCGGACGGCAGCAACAAAGGGACCCCCCCAGGTAGGGAGGGGTCGGGCGGCGGCAGTGGGACCCCCCCCGGGCGAGGGGGGTCGGGAGGCGGCAGTGGGACCCCCCGGGCGGGAGGGGGGGGTCGGGCGGCTCGGGAGGATCCCACTCCGGCGGAGGGGGGTCAAACAGCGGGTTGGGGGTGAGAGCGGGGCCGGGCGATGGTGATGGTGGGACCGACCAAGGAGGGGGAGGGTCGGGGACTTCGGCACAAGTATTCGAGTTCGGGTCGGGGGCGGACAGCACTGGTGATGCAGGCTGGTAGACGGTGGCGAGACGACGGACTGGAAGGCAACGTGGGGCCCAGACCCAAGTCTCGGGTAGGGCGGGACCTAGGAATTATGGGAATCGACCATCGATAGGCACAGTTGATCCCCGTCGTCGAGGGGGAGGTACGGTGCGCACTGTATCGGGATGGCGGCCAAAGGCAACGGCGGCAGAAAAGGCTAAGGGCATTGCTGTTGATGCCGGTAGGAAAGGCCCGGGCTCTGCGAGCCCACCAACCAGGACGCACATTGAGGAGCAGAGGCCTCGGTCATGGAAGGAGGTATGCACGCCAGTGGAGACGAAAAGCCCGATGTCGATGGAATTTGTTACACCGATGTCGGTTGGAGGAGGGCTCCGGGCGTATTTCCCTGCCGAGGAAATAGCAGTGGTTTCAGAATTCTAGAAGAACACTCTGATGCTGTATGTGTTAGGGAACAAGCCATTCTATGGCCAAATTCGGGGGTATGCGGAGCGAGTCTGGAGATCCAAAGGCAGCATGGAATTCTTCTCCAGGGAGAATAGATTTTCCTATGTCAAATTTGGGCTAGCGAAGGATGTGACCAGGATTCTGCAGGGAGGGCCTTGGTCATTTGATGGGAGGCTCATCATATTGAAGGAGTAGACGCCGGAGCTGAGATGTGAGAAGGAGGTGCTGAATGCTATCCCCATCTGGATCCGATTCCCAAAGTTCCCAGTGAAGTATTGGAGCATCCCGCTCCTCATGAGACTTGCCAGCCTCGTGGGGAAGCCGATCAAGGCGGACGAGGCCACTGCTTTCCGCACCAGACTGATGTATGCCAGGATCTTTGTGGAGATCAAGGCGGGCTCGGAACTATCGAGTATGCTTGAGTATCAGGTACCGTCCGGGGAGGTTCTGACACAGTCGGTGGAGTATGACTTGGTTCCTCCCATGCGCTCCTACTGTGAGTGCTTTGGACACGCTACCAGTGCGTGCAAGTATAAGGGGAAGGAGGCCGCCATGCCACCGGCGGCTCAGACGGAGGCACCCGGGATGGAGACGGCTCCCAGCCACTTACCTGGGGAGACGTCGCCAGACAGACATATGGAGGAGGACACGGTGATGGAGGTCGACAGGAGGCTGGAGGCAGGATCACCGCAGAGACAGGAGAGCACGCAGGGCGTGCTGGTCCCTTTCAGGCCACAGAGGACCATGGTGACCAGGGGTATGAGCGCGGCTGGCAGTGGTTAGATGGTTATGGAGACTTTCTGGGCGATCATGGTATACAGCAGCAGGAAAAGACATGCTCCGGCCACGCGGGAGGATGTCCCCCAGGCGCGGGATCTGGACGACCAGACTGAGGACAATCCTGACTGGGCTCTTACTCTTAGCAGGATTCAGGCACATCTAGCCCCCTCCTCCATGGTGGATGCAGTCATTGATCAGACGGATGAGACACTTCCCTCGAGTGTTGATCCGGACGAGTTTCAGGGGGACCCCTCATCTATTAATTAATGTCGGTCCTAGCATGGAACATTGGGGGGGTGTTCCATTGGGCGTTGGAGAGAGATTGGAGGGGTTCTGAGGAGAGAGTCGTATGACATTGCTATCTTGCTGGAGACGAAGATCAGAGGGGCCGCTATGCTCTCGCGTAGGACTCCAGCAAACTGGGATCACATTTATAACTTAGATCTTTGCTATATGGCAAGGATCTGGGTTAGGTGGAACCGAGATAGCTGGGAGGGGGTGCAGATCCACAAATCAGAACAACTCATTGGCATTACTTTTGAGAACAAAGGTGGGTTCCGTTTCATCCTGGGTGTTGTATATGGACACAATGACCGGAGGCTCCGGGAGGCCTTGTGGGAGGACATAGTGCACCTGGGTCTTACGGGGAACAACATGCATCTTCCTCTGCTTATCATGGGGGACTTCAATGCTATGCTGCTTCGCCAAGAGAAGGTGGGAGGTCGCCCTGTTCCGGATTCGGTCTTATATGACTTCCAGAAATGTCTGCTTATGTCAAGGATGCAGGGGCTGGAGAGAGCTGGACATATCTGGACCTGGCACAACAAGGCTACGCATAATCGGATTACTTGTCAGTTGGATCGGGCCTTGGGCAATAGTGGATGGTTCCGGTGCTTCCCTAATTCAGTGGCGGAAGGTCTTGCGGTTGGTACCAGCGACCATTCCCATATCCGGATTGGCCTCTGTGAGAGACCCACTATGCGATCGAGGTCGTTTCGGTATAACAATAGCTGGTATCTGTCAGCTAGATATGAGGAGGTGGTTACGGAGGAGATGCAGCACTTCCGGGAAGACACGGCTCAGTTCCGCATGGTACAGAAACTCAAGCAGATCAAACGAGCGCTCAGGGGTTGGGTGAAGACGAGACCGCGGTCTTCTCTGGTGGATAAGGAAACCGAGCTTCGGGACACTCAGGTGGCTCTACAAGATGACATTCTGAACGGGGAGTTGGCGGCTAGGGAGAAGATCCTGATTGAGGAGGTCAGCATCATGAGACTGCAGGAGGAGATTAGTGCGGCACAGAGGGCTAAATGTACCTGGCTTAAAGATGGAGACCGCTGCACCAAATTCTTCTATGATGTGATCCGCACCCGTCAGCACCAGAACAGCATCCCCAGACTTCTGAATGACGAGGGACGTCTAGTAGGGGACCCGGTGGAGATTCAGGAGGAGGCCGTCAGATTTTACACTGACTTATACCAGTAGACGGATTACACTAGCACGTTTCCAGCCCTTATCACGAAGAGGCTGGTGTCCCACCATGGGAATAGCCTGCTTTTGGCCCCTGTGAGGTTCGAGGAGGTGGAAGACATTGTGATGAAGGCTAATCCAAACAAAGCTCCTGGGCCTGATGGCTTCTCTTCAGAGTTCTTTAAACGACACTGGAGTGTGCTTAAGGCCCCTGTTCTGGAGGCGGTACAGGAGTTCTTCGCGGAGGACAGGCTTCTGAAGGAGATGAACCACACTTTCTTGACACTGGTTCCTAAGAAGGAGGGCGCGACCTCGCTCGCAGATTTTCGACCTATTGCTTGCTGTAACTTTCTTTATAAGATTATCACTCATCTTATGTGCAGGCGTATGGAGAGGATTATGCAGGAATTGGTGTCCTAGAATCAAGCAGCGTTCATCAAGGGTCGATCGATAGCGGAAACAGCCTGCTTGTCCATGAGATGGTGAGAGAGTTCAGCAAACCTGGAGGGATGAAGGCTTGTGTGAAGCTTGACCTACGAAAAGCTTATGATACGGTCAACCGGGACTTCCTGTGTCACTTGATGCTCGCCATGGGGTTCGACGAGAGGTGGGTTGCGAGGGTGAGGGAATACATTTGCTCCCCTACTTTCTCAGTCCTTATACAGGGCACGCCACGTGGCTACTTCAGGAGCAACAGAGGGTTGAGGCAGGGTGACCCCCTCTCACCGTATTTGTTTACCTTGGTGATGGAGTACTTCACATGCATGATTGACACGGCGGTACATAGCAAGAGGATCGTTCCCCTTTTCCGGTTGGTGAGACCGGTGGTCTCCCATCTAATCTATGCTGACGACTTATTGGTGCTCCTCCAGCCTTCCATGCGGGGCATGAGAGCGCTCTCTGATATTATGGAGGAGTTCGGACGGCTATCTGGACTTCAGTTAAACAGGAAGAAAAATAGAGTCTACTTCAGTTCCCGTTGTACACTCCAGGAGGAGAGAGCCTTCGCTTTGGGTGTGGAAAAAGGCGAGCTCCCAGTGAAATACCTGGGGGTCCCACTGACGGTCAACTACGCCATAAAGCAGGATTGTCACAGCTTGGTAGATTTTGCTCAGAGGAGAGTAGAAGGCTGGCAGGCTGTGGGTCTATCATTTGGAGGACGGATTGAGTTGGTGAGATCGGTTATTGCTGGCATCACGATGTTCTGGCTCCAGTCTATCCAGATCCCGACGGCCACTATTCGAAAAGTGGAGTCCATCTGTGCTGACTTCATCTGGAGGGGAGGGATGCATGCGATCTTCTGGGACCAGCTATTTCGTCCTCGGGAGGAAGGTGGAGTGGGGCTGGAGCCTCTATATGCGGTCAGGAAGGCAGCTTGTGTGAAGATGGCATGGAGATTCCTCAAGGGGGGTCGCTTTGGACGGAATGGATGGCGAACAGATACCTTAGACGGACAAACTTCTGGGCCTGCAGGATAGACAATAATTTTTCGGTCACGTTTAAGGCCATTCTGAGGTGTCGGCAGGTGCTTAAGACCACTATCTGCAGGAACATGAAAGATGGGACGACTACTGATCTCTGGCTTGATCCTTGGTTGGGCTCCAGATCCTTGCTGGAGATATTGGGAGGACAGCTGGACAGATAGGCGGGCAGGGGGCTCACTTGCAGTCGGATCATCAGAGACGGGATATGGAGGCCAGAAGGATATCCTTATACAGCTCAGCTAGCCGAGGAGATACGCCTTATTACTATTGACGATAGCCAGCATGCGGATTCCTGGAGCTGGGCCGGCCCAGGTTCGGGGGGAGGGTCAGGTCTGTTCTGCTTTCGTAGCTGCTATGACTTGGTTCGGACTCACCAGGACCGGGCTGAGGAGGTGGACTTCATTTGGGGTAAGAAAATTGCCCGAAAAATGCAACTATGTGCCTACCGACTTCTCCGGGGCAGACTGATGACGAGAGACAGACTCCTCAGATTTGGGATGCAGATCCCAGATGTCAAGTGTGTGCTATATAATGGGAAGGACGAATCTATGGGACATCTCTTCTTTGTATGCCCGACGACCTGGCACATTTAGACTGAGCAGTTCGTGCAGCTGAGAGGAGTTGGTGTGGATAGAGACATAAAGAGCATTCTTAGCTGGATCCGAGATCACAGAGGCCGGGATCCGGGGTGGGCCAGAAGAGCCAGAGTTCGTCTCGCCGCTTCTGTTTGGCACATCTGGAAGGAGCAGAACAGACGTATTTTCGAAGGCTTGACTACCCCTCCTATTGGAATTTTACATAACATAGAATTCGATGTATCAGTAATGGCCCCATAACCTTAAAATTTGGGGCATGAGAAGTTGTGATATTAGTGTATTGTAATACCTTTTCCGCTATATGCGAGGAATAAATTCACCCTTATTCCAAAAAAAAAATATATATATTCTCTTTTTTTGAAAGGTACGCAGTTTTATTAAATAACTAGAATGTAAAAGGTACATGATGGGGTTCACTAGTTACTTTGTAAATCAGTTGTTATGCCAAAATTACTCAGTATATCTATAGAACTAGGGTCAGCATCACAATTTATATTACAAGTCTGCATGAGATCCCTAACATCCTGTAAGATTTTCTGCTGCAGGTCAAGTGGCTCCAAGATGCTCTAGCTGGCAAATTCTTCTATTTCTCTCATGCCAGATATGCCAAACCATTGCATTCGGTAAGAGTCTAGCTATGATATATATCTGATCTATCTTCTTGTATTTGTCCCTCAGTTCAAGAATTCCTTCAGTCAACATGTAGTTGTTCAAGGTGGCTAATCGTAGTCCTCTCCTCACTGTGCTCAAATATTCCTAGTATAGTCACATTGGAAGAATAGATGATCTGTGGGACATAATTCACAAAGTCCATTGGTTGTATTGCCATAACCAAGCAGTTGTGCCTTGGTTGGCAACTTGCCTTTCACCCCTCTATGAGTTCAATAAGGCATCTTCTTACAGTTACCCTTGTACCAAATCATACTCACCCGCTGTGTAGTAGTAAACTGCCCTCTGACCAGCTTATATGTTGCCAATGTAGCGAACTGTTTACTGTAAATCCACTTCAAAAATCCTTTGTGCGGTTTCTATGAAATGCAATTCTTTGTATCTCTTGTGTTATGGAAGCTGTGATGAGTGTTCTGTGGCTCCCAATGCCCATCTCTGATGATCCTGCTAACTTTTCAGTTCTCATGATATATCTGATATGCCTCCCATCCATACCTTTCTATTAGCCTTCAATCAGATAAAACCACAAAGATGTGGATTCTCCATCTACAATTGTCCTCCTAATAGCAGGTAAAATAGTACTGCTCCTCAGCATTTCCTTCCATGTTATGGAGGCATTATAGTCCAATGGAAGATCCCATAGATTCTCGTGTTTGATTTATTTTGATCCACCAAGCCCACAATGATTCCTCATTCAACAGTTTCCAGAATCTTTTGAGTTTGAGACTTTCCATAATGTGAAATAAGTTCCTCATACCTAACCCTCCTTCCTCCTTTGGCTTTGCAAGCTCCTTCCAACTGAGAGTTTGAATTGCTGAGTTCCTCATGAATCTAGCACACAGTCTATGAATAGTATGGACTGTGGTCCTAGGTAATTTAAACACATGTAACCAGTAACAGGATATATGAGTAATAACTGAATGGACAAGTTCCAACCTTCCTGTATATGTAAGTAGCCTCCCCTGTCATCCTTCCAATCATTCTTAGTAAGAGCCTTGTTAGATAAAGGCATACCTAAGTCAGTCATAGGCAAGTTTCCTTCCTCTATCCGCAGGGTGTTCCTGAGATTTATTTTATATGTGCACCACTTGCTAAAATATATCCTGTTTTTCTTTTATTTCATATTTAATCATGTCAGCACTTTGAGGGTCCGTTTGGATAGATTTTCTAAAATTTTGTTCTGAAAACAGTTTTCAGAGAAGATATTATAAAGTTGTTTTCTGGATATACAGTTTCTGAGTTTGCGTTTGGTTACTTTCATCTGAAAAATGATTTTCAGAAACAAAAGTTAAATATTCTGTTTGGTAAAACAATTTCTGAAAATATTTTTGTAATAAATTTTATAAAATAATTCTGAATATGATGTTTCCATAATTGTTGTGTCCAGCCTCTGGGTCCGACTCCCGACTCCAGGGTGTCCACATCCAAATTTTCATATCGGACGCACTGTTCGACGCATTGTTACAGGAATATTTTATGTGTCCACACAATCAATGTCAAGGGTTTTTTTCGTGTCCTCACAATCCGACATCGACGGTTCTGGAATCTCGTGTCCACCATCGATGTTCATTCCGGATCCACACCCAAACATGTCAACGACCTCGCACGAATTGGCATTCGTGGAGTTCCGGCATCCAAACTTCCCCTGGATCCAGAGGAGTTCTCCTTACCACTTCTCAAAAAAAAAATTATCAAAACTTTGTTTTTTTCCCTTCAGTTTCTTTCCAATAGAGAAATAAAAATTGTGGCAGAGGAGATGATTTCTTCCAGTTTCTTTAAAAAAACGAGATAATACCCAACCGGAAGAATGAAAAAAACCCAGCTGAACGATGAACGATCACAAAACATGAGATAATGCTACAACTTCATTTGCTATAGAAATTAGCGAGTAGGCACAACGACACGGACACAAAGGGGGTCCAGAAACACGACGACACGAAGGAGGCAAAGAACATTTGCTAAGAAATCGCACACGGACAGAACAACACGACGACATGGACTTATAGAACTGCTTGCTCCTCTCCTCCCCTGCGGCTTCCACGACCACCCTGTCATGTCAACGACAAGCTGCAGAGGGATTCAAGACATGTCGCGCTCAACGGAGGCCGTGGAGAGAAGTCGCCAGTGGCGGATCCGAGCGAGGGTCTCGATCTCGGCCCGGAACTCACGGAGGCCGTGGAGAGAAGTCGCTGGTGGAAATCCGGGCGACGGTCTCAATCTCGACCTGGAACTCACGGAGGCCATAGAGAGAAGTTGCCGGTGGCCGATCTGGACGAGGGTCTATACGAAGCCAAAGCAATGGGGAAAAAATTGTTGGAGGTGGTGGGAAATGGAGGAAGAGAAGAAGAGAGAGGGGTCTGCGGCCTGTGATAATTTTTTGTTGGAGAGAGAAATTTTATTTGGACCATGTGAGGAAAAGAGAGTGGAGGTGCAAAAAATTTGTTAGGAAAACCCATTTTTTCTTCTTCCTAAAAACGATGTTTAAACATAGGTTTTGAAAGAAAAAAAAAATTTAGAAAGCAAACTTAAGAGTGGAGGCAACCAAACACAATTTTGATTGAATTTTGAGTTTAAACTCAAAAGTGTGAGAAATAATGGGTATCCAAACGTACCCTAAGCTTCTAAAGCGTTTTGCTTTGGCTTTGGAGAACATCATCAGCATACAATGGGTGATATGAGGCTTGTCTTGCAAGGGTAAGGGTCTGGTTAGGATTTAAAACTGATTTTTGGAAGTGTAAATGTTTTTGTGGAGCAAAACAAACGTTTGGCTGCAGCTTTTTGGAAAAGATTTTGGAATTTTTTTTCTAAAACTTGCGTTTAAACTCAGCTTTCCGAGTGGAACACAAAGGACTTTTTGGAGGGGGGGTTTCACTCCTCTCTCTCTCTCTCTCTCTCTCTCTCTCTCTCTCCACGCACTCTTCTTCTACTTTTTGGAAAAGAATTTCACTCTGCCACTTTCTTCTCTCTCCTCCTTTCCAAAAAAAAATTCACATAACCCTCCTTCATTCTTCCCTTCCTCCTCCTTTGGAGATAACACGGTCGAAGGAGCGGTCGTAGAGTGCAACATGTCCAGCTCCCGCCTTCGTTCCAACGCCATGGCCTCCGTCGAGCGCGGCATGTCCTCCAAACCCTGAGCTCTGAGCTCCAGCCCCACCCTCCTAAAGCCATGAAGAAGAAAAATCGGTAGCATCGAGGTCTTCGACCTCCCCGCATGAAGCACCCCGACGCCCCTGACAAATATGTTGACTCCGAGTTCGAGCTCCACGACGATATCCACCACCTCATGATCCTGGTTGGCGCCACTGGCAGCTCTGGCACGAAGGTAAAGAAGGCGAAGAGGGTTCTGGAGGGGGACGGCGTCGACGTTGTCTCTCCGACCGTCGGATCTCGGCTTTAGTCCATCGGAGCTCGTCCAGGAAGACCCCGCTCGGCTTTATAGGGACATGGATATCAAAGTTTTTGTGGAGTTAAAATTTGAAAATCAAAGTTTTCTAGGGACACGAAAATCACAGTTTTTGTGGTTCCTAGATTTTTGTTCTAATGTCTATTTGGAAATCATATTTTGTAATAAAATTTTGTACAAATATCTATTTGGAAATTGTATGTGTGAATAAATGTAGTAAACTCTACAAATATTTTTTCACACAACTACAAATATTTTATAAAAATTTACTAAAACAATTATTTTCTAAGAATATTTTACTAAACATAATTTTTGAACTTTTGTTTCTTAAAGTAAACTCAGAAAATAAATTTATAACATATTCTCTGAAAACTGTTTCCAGAACAAAATTTCATAAAACAAATCCAAATGGACCCTTAAGGGTCTGTTTTGATAGATTATTTGAAAAATAATTCTAAAAACAGTTTTTAGATAATATGTTATAAAGTTATTTTCTGAGTTTACAGATTCTGAATTTACGTTTGGTTATTTTCATCTCAAAAATAGTTTTCTGAAAGAAAGAAAAAAAGTTAAAATTTTGTTTAGTAAAATATTTTCCTTGTATTGATCCATGTGTCCATTATGTTCCCAACAAATCTTCTCCGTATCCAACAAAACTTCCGTATCATGTTCACTCAATTCGTGTCCGACATAGACACTACCCTCCGGATCCTCATGCGAAGTCAGTCGCGGGGTGTCGCGGCCGTGACGTTGACACGACATCGCCGGTAGGGAAAGGGGAGACGCTGCCATGGGAGAAGCTTCAAGGGGGATGGTCGGGGTACGTGGCACCCCCGTGTCGAAGCCGACCTGCGCCAGCGTGACAGCGCTCCCTGCCAGCGAGCAACGCTGCCCCAGACCGACTCGGAGCTCCGCGAGCGCCTCGACTTCCCTGAACAGGGGTTTCGTTGTCGTAGCCCTTCTCATCGTCGAAAGGGGGACGACCGTCGCGGTGGCAAGAGGAGGATAGCTGATTCGAGGGAAGAGGAAGCAGGGTCCGACGATGGGGTACCGATGATGGGGTTGGCGATGGGGAGGATGACCTGGCCCTGGGCGAAGTCGGAGAGAACGGCACCGGCGTTGCGGAGGGAGACTCTTCTAATGGAATTTTTAGAGAGGGTGGCGCCAGTTTCCGTGCGGCAACGCGCGGTGTCGTGTCGTGACTGCGAGATCCGGCTCGAGGACCCGGGGTCCAACGACCTCTTCTTCCACCGCCTCGAAGAACTCGTCAACCCCATCACCAAACCTAACCCTTGATGCCGCTGCAGGCGGAGCTCCCTACCATCGCTCCCTACGGAACTCCCTACCGTCGCTCCCGGCCTTCTAGAGAGGTGGCTCTTTGTTGTGGCGAGGAGGCCGAGCGTCGAGGAGGAGGCAGGAGAGGGAGAGGCACTCCGGGTTGCACGTCGAGGAGGGAGGAGAGAGCGTTGGAAAGGGAGCAGGAGGCGAAAGAGCGTCCAGCTCCGCTGCTCGATCGTGCGGACGAAGTCCGCGGCGGTAGACGAGCTCCATTCCCCATGAGAAGAGAGGAAGAGGGAGAGAAGAGAGAGAAAGAGGGCAGATTTGTTTTTGCTTCTTCAGAGAACCGAGAAAGAAGGGACCCACCAATTTCAGAAAACCATGTTATAACGCAGGTTTTGTTGTTCTCTGAAAACCGCGTTATAAGACAAGTTTTAGAGAATTTTTCTGAAAAAAAATTCCTAAAATTTGCAGGCAGACGTTATTTCAGAAGGCTGTAGCATTTGGATTCTGAAAACTACGTTTTAAATCTAACCAAACAGGCCCTAAGCATTTGCCTCTGGCATCTTAGAGTTCTAGCTTTGCTGAAAAATACTCCATTGCAATTGCAAACAAGTTTGGGGATAATGGATCTTCTGCCTAACAAGTTTGGGGATAATGGATCTTCTGCCTCAATCCTCTGTTGCTTCTTTTATATATATATATATATATATATATATATATATATATAGAGAGAGAGAGAGAGAGAGAGTCCTACATGAATTATGGAACTTTACCATTTACCATTTCTAACAATATATTCGCATTATTCACAAATATCAATATACTTTGTTAAGAATTGCATTCATAACCATCCTACACGTAGGACGTTAGAGAATCAATATTTCTTTGGCAAATGATACAAATATTCGACGCATATATGACTTCATTCATGATACATGAGTTGCATATAGGTGGTGCAGCATCCACTTATGACATAGACAAGACCATTGCCATGGGGACAGAATAAAATTCTTGTAGCCCAACGTCAAGAGGAATGTGGCGCGCGAACTTTCAATCTCATACTTGTCAAATAGTGATGGATAGAAGGCAAAATTTATGGCTCTAAACTCCTCGAACCGTATTCTTTATGAAAAAAAAAATTATAGCTGTCAATTGGGGTCTTTCTAAGACAGTCTGGAAATTTTCAAGACAATATGGAAAAATCCAAAGCGGAAAAATCATCAGGGCAGCGAGACCACTACTAATCAAGGTTTACAAGACTTTTTCAAGATCTACTTCAACTTCTGTGACTTTTTCAAGATACCCAAAGAAATTCCAAGAGAAAATATAGAAATCACGACAGAAACTGAAACCCAAGAACCTGAGAACTTTAAAGGACTCTTTTATTTTCCTCTTTTTCTCTCTCTTCCTTGCTTTCCTTCTGGCTACTGCTGCCCAACACCAAAGCGCAACTCCGAAAGGAACCCTAGTTCCTTGTAAAGCATGTCAGGAATCTCAACCTGGAAACTAGTCAGAAAAATAGGAACCGGCTTCCAAGTTTGGACCCAACTGGAATTCTGGTCCACTAGGACTGGAGTTCCGAACACATTTGTCAATCCAGAGTTCCGTTAATGGAGACTGACTGGATTTCCTTGACAATATCGAAATTGTGAGACAACCCAACACAATGTACACATGTATACATAATCATAGATTGCAAAGAAACATTATCCTCCATAAATGGGAGTGTCATTGTGAAATTCAGTAAAAAAGTTAATAGCACTAGTTTATCAAATTGCCAATTATTTGTTGGTTTGAAAAGAAAGATTAGGGTATAGTTTACACTACCAAATTCTGGCCATTGAAGACCGGAATTCCAAGTCAAGTCCGGAAATTTGTTCAGACGTTGATTGGTAAAGCTTGGGTTCCCCTTTCTAGAGGCAACACCAGAATTAACATCAAAGCATAAGTCGTAAAGCCTACAAAATGGCAGGTGAACTCTTTTGAATTATTATGATATGAAACCCTAACTCCTCGGTGTCATTTTCTATGTTGTTTTCTTCTCTAAATTACTCCTATATCCTCCATGAATCTGATAAAATACAACCATTTTAGAGGAAACTTGCTATGTTTTCAGTTGGAAACTGATTGTTTTGGTTCCATGCAATGCTATTTCGTACAAAGTGCCATTATAATAATCACGATTTGGAAGTTGTCAACAAAATTTCATTAGGGACCAAGTACAGTTTAAGCTAGCAACAAATATCAATTTGGTTTTATTACTATTGAGAATAAGTTGAATAATCATATAAGATTGAAATAAAATTTATGAAGAGCAAATTAAATCATATTTTACCTCACCAACTGCTGCTGTAGGTGTTGCTGTCAAGAACTCTCTCAGCATGTTAAACCAGTTGGCCGTTCTCTCGGTGACATACCTGTGTCTCGTTCTCTTCAATATAGAGTAAGGACAAAAAAAGGACTAATTTGCATTTAATATTGTTAATCTTTTGAAGAGCTACTGATTACAACTATTCAATTTTGTTTATCTTTTTGAGTTGCAAATTATTTTTCTTTTAGGTTCTGTTTTCTCAATTGAAGATCAAATTTATGGTGTTGATAGTAACAAATGCAATCAACAAATATATCGATGTAAATATCATACAAATTATCATTTAGTCTCTACATGGATACCTGATTTATCAGGAAGAAAAAGATTTTGGCTTTATGAGATTGAATCCCACCCACCCATGTCCACTGGACAGCACATCAACAATGAAATGTTGAGATCATCAAACAATAAACAACTCGGCCAAAATGACCTTCCATGCTTGGTAATTTTTCACTATCCTTGAATATGAAATTTCACGTGAAAAAATCATGAACATTACTAAAGTACGATTCTTTTTTGGTTATATATCCATTAATGTTTAAGAATTTATTTTTACCAAGATTCGCAATATCTTCCAATATTGATAAGTATCGGATGCACCGCATTGGTTTTGACATGTCCAATACGAGGTACCAGTCAATACTGAAATTTGGGCTATATTTTACAGTCAATTCAACAAATAAAAATTGAAATAATAGAGAAGTAAAATGGTATCAACACAATGACTAGGTCGTCTGAAAATCAACATGCAAAAGTGTTTCAAAAGTTTCTAATCGACATGCTGTAACCATTATTAATTGTCAAGTTATATATGTAAAAAATAAATCAATATATATATATGGAAGAAGTTAATTTTTATTTTGGCCCGAAGGCCTAAAACCACAGCCCGAAGGCCTTACAAACTCTGCCCGAAGGCTATATCTCGGCCCGAAGGCCTCCTCTACCTCCATCGCACTTGTATCGCACCGCATCTGCACCTGGGCCGCACCGCACCTATCCAGACCGCATTCTGTCCGCTCTAGGCTGCACTGCACCCACCTCACTTTAATCCTAACATCAAAGAAATTAAAGTGCTTCCCTCGTTGCTCGAACCTGCAACCTCTGGAGGGAATATGCCTCACTCTAACCACTTGAGCTAGAGGTCCTCGACTATATATATATATATATATATATATATATATATATATATATATTTATTTATTTATTTATTTATTTATTTATTTATTTATTTTTTTTTTTTTTTTTTTTTTTCAGCACGTGCGGGCTCAGTTAAATTGTCTCCCCGCACACGATTTTTAGCCAGTCGTCATGTCGCTTCGGACTCTTCGTGCGGATCGTGTCCGCACTGACTTTTTCATCATCACCCCACACGTACGTCTCGTGCACTCCACGCGCTCCCGAGCCTCACGGGACGGCCGACGTCTTTCGACACCGGCAACTCAACGCCTCGCTTTGCCCACGACGCCAAAGGCGCCTCCGACGTCTTCACGACGCCTACGACAGTCGATGCCGTCCAGCCATCCATTCTATGCGCACGACGTCCTTACGACATCTTCACGACGCCCATTGGGCGCCGCACGACGGGCCGCGTGGTCGGTCGTCGTTTATACCCATGGTAGAATGGTGTCGGTCCTCGACCGTCCGCGCGACGCCCCTAGCAGTTGAGTTTTCATGCACGGGACGTCCCATTCTGTCCCACGCCAGCTCATATATATATATGTCAAGACTTGGTAGCTCAAGTGGCTAAAGTGGAGAGAACATGAACAACCTCTTCATATATATATATATATATATATATATATATATATATATATATATATATATATATATATATATATATTTATAGGCTATTGGCCCCCCGGCCCCGCCTACCCGCCCACCCCCCCCCCCCCCCCCCCGGCCGAGTTCCCCAAACCCCAACAACCCCCGCGCCCGCGGGGTCTCGAACCCGGCCCTCCCCGTACACAAGCATGGGTGTACCCATCACACCACACATGTATATATATATATATATATATATATATATATATATATATAGAGAGAGAGAGAGAGAGAGAGAGAGAGAGAGAGAGTATCCGTTGAGCAAGACTCTTTTCTGAGCAAATGAGATGTTACCTTGGACTTGGTTTAAATTGCCATGCAGGGTCAAAATTGGTTTCTAAAAATAGACATGATATTGAGCATTAGATAAAAGTGAATAAAGTACTGAGTTCTCTTATAACAAGTAGGAATGACGTTCCATTTTGGTGTTCTCTCTTCATGGGAGTATTTTGTTGATGGGTGCAACAGAAGACTCTTGTACTTTGTTTTAATTATCTTCTCACAAATGAAACAAGATTGACATTGGCTATCTTTTATCAAAATGAAGAAGTAGGAATGTTGTGTCGTGTGTAGCTATATCATGACTGACATCTTCCCCTCTACAATAAATATTCTTCTCTTAAGTTGTAGTACTTAGCACAACATTTTTGTAGGTTTTGCCCCAGGATCAGCCATTCAAAAGGATAATATTTACTTTGTCATATTTTATTCAGTCATGCACATTGATGTATCGGAACTTAGTTTCAACAACATTTGAAGTTTTCAACTTGAGCATTGTAGAAATCCATTTGGTGGACAGACAACAATACTATGAGTACGAATAGGAATAAAAAAAATGAGGAAATCAAATTACCATCACTCTCTAATAAAAACAAGGGTTATTTACACTAACTACCCCTAAGTTTTGGGCTTATAACACGGGTACCCCTACTTTTAAACTATTTACACTGACTACCCCCATGTTTTATGTTTATTACACGGGGTGCCCCTACTTTAAGATAAAAATAAGAGAAATTTTGACTTACCCCCCACTTAATTTACCCCAATTCACGGTGCACTCCACAGTTTTGCAAAAATGTACAGTACTCCCCCCCCCCAACACTTTGGACGGAATCCGTCAAAAAAATTTTGGGACAAAAATGCTCTCGTCTTCTTCCTCTTTCCTCTCCTCTCAACACCCCCCACCCCCCGCGACCACCGCCCCCGCTCCCCCCCTCCACGCCTCCGCTGTGCGCTCCCCCCTCCCCGCTACCGCCTCCGCTCCCCCCCTCCCCGCCTCCGGCAGTAGCAGCAGCAGCGGAAGCAGCACGGCGGAGGCGGGGAGGGGGGAGCGCACGACGGAGGCGGGGAGGAGGGAAGCGGGGCGGTGGCCGCGGGGGTGTGGGGTGGCGGGGAGGGGGGAGTGAGTGAAAGGAAAGAGGAAAGAAGGCAGGGACATTTTGGTCAAAAAAATTGACGAATTTCGTCCAAAGTGGGAGGGTACTGTACATTTTTGTAAAACTATGGAGTGCACCGTGAATTAGGGTAAATCAAGTGGGGGGTAAGTCAAAATTTCTCTAAACATAAAAAGTTATAACACTAGCTACCCCTATTTTTTATTTTATTTTCTAAAGAAAGGGGTGGTCAATGTAATTAGTTTAAAAGTAGGGATACCCCGTGTTATAAACCAAAAAAAAGAGGGGGGGTTGTTACTGTAAATAACCCTAAAAACAAATAATCTCTACAAGGTTACAAAATTGCAATCAACATTTAAAATTGACATCACCCAATAATAAATAACAACTTGTTACAAATGTGTGTTGTTCAAATTTACATTAAAAAAATCTCGTAGGAACTGTATCAAATGCCTATTGTACAATCTGCACATTAACATACATATAATAGTAATTGTACAGCTCAAGTGATAGGTACTGCGTTGTGCCGCTAGTGGATGGGCTCAACATGGATGACAAGGCTGGTGGTCGGGATGATGGCGGTTGCCAGAGGTTCTTGTTGATTGAGATCCAAAAGGAGAATGAGAGAGATGCCAATGATGACGGGGCTTTAAAGGGGAAGTAAAGGAGATAGTGTTTGGAGGAGGGAGTCCTGATCAGTGTCCCAACATCATTCAAAATCAATAGGCAGAATGGGGAACGGAGAGGGGATAGACAAGAAAGACATTTTCTTCTCTAAATGGTACACTACACAATTTATATCCATATGACACATAATTGCATGTAGGTCTTCGATTCACTTTAAGTTTAATCCAACATTCAATATCATGTCCACTTTTAGAAACCAACATTGACCCTTCATAGCAAATTAAACTAAATCCAAGATCTAATATCTAATATCTCATGTGCTCATTTGCTCAACAGATAGTCTCTCTCTCTCTCTCTCTCTCTCTCTCTCCATATATATATATATATATATATATATATATATATATATATATATATATATATTATATATTTTATATATATATATATATATATTGGATAAGGTGATTTTATTGTTGGTTTAGAACATTTACATATCCTCATTTACATCATACTAACTACAACATATTCGATATTGTGCAGGATTCACGTTGAGTCATATTCAGCCCTTCGTACAGTCGTCGGTTCTTTCTCTCGAGATGTGCAAACTGCAGTCAATAATCTAATCCGTGCATTTTTAAACCATCTGGCCCATCGTGCCCTGTGATTGGAGATGTTGTAATAATGTTTCTATCTGCAGACGCTACAATATCCATCTTGTTCTTCTATATTAACCAAATATCCCATCAAAACTGGCAATCAAAGAATAAATGTAGAATAGATTCACTGCTCTGTTGGCACAGTCGACAGTCTTGTCCTTGTACCTGAACCTCGAACCTGACAAGTCTATCTAGCGTTAGCAATCTCCCTTATTAATTTTATATATGTTGTACTTCATCTTGCTTGCAATGCCTTTCATCCAAATGAACTCCACATAAGGGGTCTTCAGTCTGACCAATCGGAACTACTCGTATGCTAGGCAGAATTCGAACGTGCCCGAGGTTGCTTCCTTCCATACCCAGTGATCAGCACTGCATGTTCGGTCAATTGGGAGACCGGTAATGTACGCTGCTAGTAGCGGTCAATTGGGTTACGGGTAAATAATCTTCCACCCGCCATTGCCCTTGTTGTATTAAACAACTGACATGTTCGTAGCATCCTAACAACGCGTATGTCTACCACCCAATCTTTGTATAATACTCTGGTGATGAAGCCACGGATCAAACCACATATTTCTGTCCCTTCCATTGCTAATAACCCTTGTGAGCACAGTTATGATCTTCTCTCTGTATAGCAATGATGTCTTGTATATGAAAAGTAGTTTTATTGACTCGATGTACCCAGAAGTTTGAGTCCTTTAGGTATCTATTTCGAGTCCACCTTGCCCATAGTGATCTGCCTTCAATAAATTCCACATCAGCTTCACCACAGCAATACCACGCATGGGATGATAGTGATCTCAGTCGCACTCCCCCTTCATCTCTTCGCCGGCATAGCTCTGCCCAAACAATTGCATGTATTCCATCCCACCATATGAAGTCAACAAATATACTTTTTACCTTCCAAATCGTTGCCCTTGGTAACATGATAGCTTGAAAGCCAAAACAACGCTATGGAAGAAATGACCGATCATACTAATTCGATACATCCTCCAAAGGATAAATGTTGCGCATGCCAACCTTCAACTCTTCTCTGTACATAATCCACCATTGTCTGACATTCATGTGCTCGGACATAATTAATTGGTAGCGGCAGACCTAAGTATTTCACCGGCAAAAACAACCATTCTCGATTTGGAGAATATCTTTTAATTCCTCCTCTTTCGGGCAACGAGAACTCGAATACACCTTGCTTTTGCCAAGATTGAGTTGAAGCCCTGAGAGTTGACCGAACTCCTCCATAATTCTTGCAGTAAGCCCTGAGAGTTTACCGAACTCCTCCATAATTCTTGCAGTAGCAGCTAAGCCCATGTTTGTTGGGTCCAGGAGCAATAATAAATCATCAGCATAAATTAAATGTGATATGAAGAGGGATACCTTCTTGTACAGGGGAGTAATACATTTTCTGTAGACTGTCATATCCATGAGACAGGTGAAATATTCCATAACCATGGTGAAGAGATACGAGGATAATGGATCACTCTGACGCAGATCCCAATTGCTAGCGAAATATCCATATAGTTGGCCCTTAATAAGAAAATAAACGTGGGAGTTGATATGCATTCATAAATCATATCCACCCACTTTTGAGCAAAACCATGTCCGTCATGATATGGAGGACAAATTGGTAGTTAACCATATCATAGACTTTTCGTAGATCCAATTTCATACAGGCTTTGTTGTCGCTAACTTTATTGAAATCCCTGACCATTTCATGTGCCGATAAGTTGTTTTCGACAATCGCTATGCCTTTGACAAATGCAGTCTGGTTCGGAGATATCAGTTCCTGCATGATTCTTTCCATACAACGGCACATAATATGGAGATAATATTGTATAGAAAATTACAGCATGCGATAGGGCAGATGTCGTTCAGGGTTGTTGCTCCCTTCTTTAGAATGAGGGTGAGGAACGTGTGGTTCAGTTCCGGAGCAGTCTACCATTATCGAAGAAATTATGGATGATAACAAGAATAGGATTCTTCAAGTCTTCCCAATGCATTTCGTAGAATTTGTTGTTGAAATCATCGGGCCCGGGAGCTTTGTTAGGATCTGCACTTTTAACCATCTCTTCTACCTCTTCAATCTTGATCAAAGCCAGTAACATTTAGTTACCTACATTTGTGATCGATCAGTATAAAAATTGATGGCCGCCATCTGGATGTCCGTCCGGGTGGAAACTTCCTTTCCGGAGGAGCCTATAAGCTTGCTGATGTTGTTTCGATGTTGACGTGTCTGAATGATATATTGAAAAAATCAGTGTATTTGTCTCCATCTTTCAGCCAATTACATTTTGCACGTTGAGACATCTGTATCTCCTTCTATAAGGAAAGAATACGTACATCATCCAATAGCACCTGCTACTCCCATGCAAGGACCAGATTCTGCATATCAGATTGAAGCCACTCTTGTATCGCCTGGAGCGCGGCTTCACGTTAAGATAGAACCGATTTTAGACAGGCTTGATTCCAAGCTTTTAGATGCCTCTTCACGGCCTTCAGTTTCTGTACCAAGCAGAATTAGGCATTGCCTGATACCACCATGCCTAAACCGGCCATCACCGCCTCCTTGTAACCCTTTATGCCTGGCCATATATTATTGAACCGGAATGGCCGTGCACCACCGAAAACTGTAGCTATCAAGCGCACCAAAATAGGTGAGTAGGCGCTTGTAGCGGGTGCGAGGCCTTCCGCAGTCACCGCTGGTAGCTTGTCAAACCAGCAAATGTTGCCAATGGCACGATCAGGTTGACATGGAATTCGATTTTGAGTGGCTCTGTTGCTCCATGTCCAAATATGCACCGTCCTCTCTAGACATTTAAGGCTAGACTGCAAGAGACACCCTCCGTAGAGGCACCCATTCGTAATCAACTTCCTGAGTCAGAACTGTCCAGATGGCAACTCAAATTCGACTAACCACAGCAACTCCATAGTTGCTTCTATCTCTACAAATAGTGAAGCGTATGCAAGTCACGATTTCTAAGATGTAACGTCATCAGTTTTGACTGGCTTCTCGATTATACTCGCGAGCTTCATCAACATAGGAATGTTCCAAAACTGAATGGGGAGACCTAGTAGTTGGATCCATACTGGGACCGTGTGGAGAAGATCCTGCTCACATTTGGTATCTAGATGCCATTGATTGAGAATGATCAGCTTGCAATCAAAAGTGCATGGCCCACCCTGCAATATACGTTCCACGTCTTCTTGTAACCCAAATCTCATATAGTAGTAGTCATTGTCGCGTGGGAATATCCCCATACTATTCCGTGGTCGCTAGACACGATTTGCATAATGCCCTGGATTGCCCATAGTATGGTTTATCTCCCAAAATGTATATATAGTCGGAGTATTCTTCCAGTATTCCACAGTCTCTTCTAAGTCCTCCTCCATAAACTGGGCGCGACGTTGGCCATCTACCGTCTTCGACTCCACATATTGCATCCCAGCGTTCAGTTTAGGTACGCCTGCCCGACACACCTCAGCCCAGGATCCCCCCCCCCCCCCCCCCCCCATGCATTGATTATCAGCATTATCTCCCTTGTTGCCATCAGTGTCTGTCGCATCTCCTTGTCTTCCCAGGTTCATAGGTCTTGGAGGTAATTCCCTCCTCTGAGCACTATATGTGCCGCCGACTACATGTTGGACAATTATACCCGACATTGTTGTCGTGCCCCGTTGCAGGCATCTTCTTCCATCTACGTCTTGTGCCACCTCTAGAACTCGTTGCGACCGATCGACACACCCCATTCGCATCGTCCTACATTCCTACCTCGTCGTCGTCAATCTACCGTCTTCCTGCCCTCGTGTCCTTATTGGCATTTAACGCCGCTGTGATGGTCTCTCACCGATCACCCTCCTTGCGGACGCCGGGGTCCCAAGCCAAGGCTCAGAACCCTAAATTGCCAGGGTCCCAAGCCAAGGCGTCGTATTCCTATATATTGAAATGGAAAGTCTACACTATTGTCTGACTTAAGCTCGAATCATTATTACATCAATCTCCCAAACAATGTTTGGGTCATGTTCGTTATACGTTGCTACTTGATTTTTGCATATGTTGTATCCTTCCTCGAAGTACAGCTCGGGTTGATCTCTGCTCAAGTCGGGTTGACCATCAGTACCACGATCCTATCTTTCCGTGTAGCCCGTTCCTCTAGGTCCAGCTCTCAATTAGCCACTATCTAAATTTCCATGTTGTTCTTCCCTTTTTTAATTAAGTGTACAGACCCCCTAAGGGGATTCAAACATCCGACCTGGTTTCCCATATCCTTATGTCTCCAAGACTTCGACCACTTGGATCAGTGCTTGTTTATATATATATATATATATATATATATATATATATATATATATAAAAGAAAGAAGGGTATCCAAATATTTGCTCGAGACGGCGGCGACGGCTCCCCCCCCCCCCCCCCCCCCGCCCCCCCCCGACCCCCTAGTTGGCCGGCGGAAAGGTGGGAAGGGGGGGGGGGCGGGCGGCTCCTTCCTAAGGGCGGTGGAGGGGTGGCGACCCCCCCCCCCCCGGCGGAGGGGGGGGGTCGGGCGACTCCAGCGGGAAGGGGGCGACCCACCCTGATGGCAGCGGCTGCGGGGAGACCCCCCCCCCCCCCAGGCGGAGGGGGGGGATCGGGCGACACCGGCAGGGAGGGGGCGGCCCGCCCTAGTGGAGGCAGCAGCAGGGAGACCCCCCCAGGCGGAGGGGGGGTCGGGCGGCGGCGGCGGGGCGCTCCACGGCGGGAGGGGGTCGGTTGGATTTATCGGGACCACCACGATTGGGGGTCCAGGAGTGAGTAGAGGTCCGGCACCGACTTTCGAATTCGGATCGGGGTCTACTATGGGGGCGGACGGGACTGGAGAGGCAGGCTGGCAGACGGTGGTGAGACGACGGGCTGGAGGACGACGAGGGGTTCAGAACCAAGGAAATTCTGGTAGCCGACCCCCAAGAGACACTGCTGATCCGCATCGCCGAGGGGGGAATATGGTTCGCACAGTGTCTGGGTGGCGGCCAAAGGCGACGGCGGCGGAGAAGGGAAAGGGTGTTGTAGTTGAAGCTGGTAGACAAGTCCCGGCTACTGCGACCCCTCCAACCAGGACCCCTTCTGCGGAGCAGCGGTCTAGGTCATGGAAGGAGGTCTGCACCCCAGTGGAGTCGCAAAGTCAGATGTCTATGGAATATGTTACCCCGATGGCGGTTGGTGGAGGACACAGGGCTTACTTCCCCGCAGAGGAAATAGCTAAGGTAGCCGATTTCTGGAAGAACACCTTAGTGCTATATGTGTTAGGGAATAAGCCGTTCTTTGGACAAATCAGGGGTTATGCGGAGAGAGTCTGGAGGCCCAAGGGCAGCATGGAATTCTTCTCCCGGGAGAATGGATTTTACTATGTCAAGTTTGGGCTGGCGGAGGATGTGACCAGGATTGTTCAGGGAGGGCCATGGTCGTTTGATGGGCGACTCATTATTTTGAAAGAATGGACACCGGAGCTGAGGTGTGAGAAGGAAGTGTTGAATGCCATCCCCGTCTGGATCCGGTTTCCAGAATTTCCTGTTCAATATTGGAGCATCCCGCTTCTCATGAGACTCGCCAGCCTCGTGGGGAAGCCGATCAAGGCAGATGAGGCCACTACTTTCCGAACTAGAATAATGTACGCCAGAGTCTTTGTGGAGATCAAGGCAGGATCGGAGCTCCCGAGCATGCTCGCGTATCAGGTTCCATCTGGAGAGGTTCTGACGCAGGCTGTGGAGTATGATTGGGTCCCACCCATGTGTTCGACTTGCGAGTGCTTTGGACACATTACCAGTGCGTGCAACTATAAGGGGACAGAGTCCGCCAGGCCACAGGCGGGACAGACAGAGACAACCCGGCCGAAGACGGTTCAGACGGAGGCACCAGAGAGGGAGGCGGCCCCTAGTCACTCGCCTGAGGAGACGGCGCCAGAGAGACACATGGAGGAAGACACAGTTATGGAGATTGATAGGAGACTGGAGACAGGTTTGACATCGAGACAGGAGAGCATGCAGGGTGCGCTGGTCCCGTTCCGGCCTCGAAGGACTATGATGACCAGGGGGATGAGTGCGGCGGAGAGTAGTCAGAGGGGGGCGGAGGCCTCCACGGCACTTATGGTTTACACCAGCAGAAAGAGACATGCCCCTGCCACTCTGGAGGATATTCCTCAGATGAGGGAGATGGATGATCAGACCGAGCCCAATCCCGACTGGACACTTACTCTTAGCCGGATTCAGGCTCATCTTGCCCCTTCCTCAATGGTAGATGCAGTTCTTGAGCAGACGGATGAGACACTTCCCTCGAGTGTCGATCCAGAGGAGTTACAGGGGGACCCAACATCTTTTATTTAGATGTCGGTCCTAGCATGGAACATTAGGGGGGGTGTTCCATTGGTCGATGGAGGGAGATCAGAGGGGTGCTGAGGAGAGAGGCATGTGATATTGCTATTCTGCTGGAGACGAAGATTCGAGGGGCCGCAATGCTCTCGCGTCGGACTCCGGCAACCTGGGATCACATCCATAACTTAGATCTTTGTGGTATGGCAAGGATCTGGGTTAGGTGGAACACAGGTAGTTGGGTGGGGGTTCAGATTCACAAGTCTGAGCAACTCATCGGTGTTACTTTTGAGAATAAAGGTGGATTCAGATTCATCCTGGGTGCTGTTTATGGGCACAACGACCGGAGACTCCGGGAGGCTCTGTGGGGGGATATTGTGCTTATGGGTCGTATGGCGGACAACATGCATCTTCCCCTACTCATCATGGGGGACTTCAATGCTATGTTGCTTCGTCAAGAGAAGGTTGGGGGCCGGCCTGTACCGGATCCGATTTTATATGACTTCCAGAGGTGCCTTCTTATGTCAGGTATGCGGGGGCTGGAGCGAACTGGACATATCTGGACCTGGCACAACAAGGCTACTCAGAATCGTATTGCTTGTCAGCTGGATCGGGCCTTGGGCAACAGCGAGTGGTTCAGGTGTTTCCCGAACTCGGTGGCGGAAGGTCTGGCAGCGGGTACTAGCGATCATTCTCCTATCCGGGTGGGCCTATGTGAGAGACCCGCTCTGCGGGCGAGGCCGTTCCGGTACAACAACAGCTGGTACCTATCACCAGGTTATGAGGAGGTAGTTATGAGAGAGATGCAGCACTTTCGGGATGGCACGGCCCAATTTCGCATGGTTCACAAGCTCAAACAACTCAAGAGGGCTATCAGGGGGTGGGTGAAGACGAGGCCGCGGACTACCCTGGCTGAGAAGGAAGAAGAGCTGCGGGTCACTCAGGTTGCCCTCCAATCTGACATTATGAATGGGGAACTGGCGGCTAAGGAGAAGACCCTGATTGAGGAGGTTAGCATCATGAGACTTCAGGAGGAGATCAGTGCGGCTCAGAGGGCTAAATGCACCTGGCTCAAAGATGGAGACCGGTGCACTAAATTCTTCTATGATGTGATCCGCACCCGACAGCATCGGAACAGCATCCCCAGACTTCTGAATGCTGAGGGACGTCTTGTAGGAGACCCGGTGGAGATCCAGGAGGAGACCGTCAGATTCTACACTGACTTATACCAGCAGACGGACTACTCCAGCATGTTCCCGGCCCTGGTTACGAAGAGACTGGTGTCCCGACATGGGAACAGTCTACTTTTGGCACCGGTGAGGATGGAGGAGGTGGAAGATATTGTGAAGAAGGCCAATCCCAACAAAGCTCCTGGGCCTGATGGTTTCTCCGCGGGGTTCTTTAAGCGACACTGGGGTGTGCTTAAGGCACCTGTTCTGGCAGCTGTCCAGGAGTTCTTTGCTGAGGGCCGGCTGCTGAAGGAGATGAACCATACGTTCTTGACTCTGGTTCCTAAGAAGGAAGGAGCGACCTCGCTTGCAGACTTTAGACCCATAGCTTGCTGTAATTTCCTTTACAAGATTATCACTCATCTTATGTGCGGGCGTATGGAGGGGATTATGCAGGGTCTAGTGTCCCAGAACCAAGCAGCGTTCATCAAGGGACGGTCGATAGCGGAGCACAGTCTGCTTGCTCACGAGATGGTGCGGGAGTTCAGCAAACCGGGGGGGATGAAGGCTTGTGTGAAGCTTGACCTTCGGAAAGCGTATGACACGGTCAATCGGGACTTCCTGTGCCACTTGATGCTTGCCATGGGGTTTGACGAGAGATGGGTTGCGAGGGTGAGGGAGTGCATCTGCTCCCCTACCTTCTCTGTCCTCATCCAGGGCACGCCACATGGCTATTTTAGCAGCAACAGGGGGTTGAGGCAGGGCGACCCCCTCTCCCCATATCTCTTTACCTTGGTGATGGAGTACTTCACGAGTATGATGGATATCGCAGTGCATAGCGGGAGGATCGTTCCCCTTTTTCGGTTGGTGAGTCCTGCTGTATCTCATTTGATTTATGCTGATGATTTATTGGTGCTTCTCCAGCCTTCCATGAGGGGAATGAGAGCGCTCTCTGACATTATGGAGGAGTTCGGACGGCTATCTGGGCTCCAGTTAAACCGGGAGAAGAGCAGAGTCTACTTCAGCTCCCGGTGTACAGTTCAGGAGGAGAGAGCCTTCGCCTTAGGTGTGGACAGAGGCGAGCTTCCAGTGAAATACCTGGGGGTTCCGCTTACGGTCAACTATGTCCGAGAGCAGGATTGTCATAGCTTGGTGGACTTTGCCCAGAAGAGAGTGGAGGGCTGGCAAGCGGCGGGACTTTCATTTGGGGGACGGATTGAGTTGGTGCGGTCGGTCATTGCGGGCATCGCTATGTTCTGGCTCCAGTCTATCCAGATCCCCACAGCTACTATTCGGAAGGTGGAGGCTATTTGCGCTAACTTCATCTGGAGAGGAGGGATTCATGCGATATCATGGGATCAGTTATGTCGGCCTCGGGAGGAAGGAGGAGTTGGGTTGAGGCCTCTTCATGCGGTTCGGAAGGCAGCTTGTGTGAAGATGGCCTGGAAATTCATCAAGAGGGGGTCGCTCTGGGCGGACTGGATGGCTAGCAGATACTTACGGAGGACCAACTTCTGGGCCTGCGGGATAGACAACAATTTCTCGGTTACATTCAAGGCCATTCTGAGATGTAGACCGGTGCTCCAGACAGCTATCTGCAGGCACATGAAGGATGGGACGACTACCGACCTTTGGCTAGACCCTTGGTTGGGCTCCAGATCCCTGCTCGAGATATTGGGAGGACAGCTGGACAGGGAAGCTAGAAGGGGGCTCACATGCAGCCGGATCATTAGGGACGGAGTTTGGAGGCCAGAGGGATACCCTTTTACTGACCAACTTGCAGCCGAGATTCACCTTATTCCCATAGACGCTACCCAGACGGAGGATTCATGGAGCTGGGCCGGCCCAGGTACGGGGGGAGGTTCAGGTCTATTCTGCTTTCGTAGCTGCTATGATCTGGTTCGGACCCACCACGACCAGGCTGAGGAGGTGGACTTCATTTGGGGCAAGGGAGTTGCACGGAAAATGCAACTATGTGTTTATCGCCTCCTCCGGGGTAGATTGATGACGAGAGACAGACTCCTCCGGTTTGGGATGCTGATCCCGGATGCCAAATGTGTGCTATGTACTGATGCAAATGAATCCATAGGGCATCTCTTCTTTGGTTGCCCGGTGACCTGGCACATTTGGACTGAGCAATGTGCACAGCTGAGAGGAGGAGTGGGGATGGACCGAGACATTCGGAGCATTCTCAGTTGGATCCGAGATCACAGTGGTCGGGATCCGGGGTGGGCTAGACGAGCCAGAGTCCGTCTTGCTGCGTCTGTTTGGCACATCTGGAAGGAGCGGAACAGACGTATCTTTGAGGGCTTGACTACCCCCCTATTGGAATTCTACATAATATAGAATTCGATGTATCTGTAATGGCCCCATAATAGTTTATTGGGGCATGGAAAGTTGTGATGTTGCACTTTAATACATTTTCCGCTATATGCGAGGAATAAATTCACCCTTATTCCAAAAAAAAAAAATATAAGAAAGAAAGCTTTTATTAATTAATGGGAGTCCCCTCCAGGATGCAAAATCCGATGCTACACAGAGGTCAACTGACCAAACAAACACAAAAGTATAGGCTCAAAAGCAAAAAAGGATCGCTAACAAAGAGCGGGGCAGGAGGTAGAAACCTTCAAAACCTGTCGCGCAATTTTGATCATGAGCTGCTTGGGGAAGAGAGACTTGCCCTCAAATCATAATATATATATATATATATATATATATATATATATATTTTTTTTGGAATAAGGGTAAATTTTATTCCTCGCAAATCGCGGTAAAGGTATTACAATACACTATTCTCACATCTCCCTCCCCAGTTAAGGGGCCATAACAGTTACATCGAATTCTATATTATGTAGAATTCCTACTGGCGGAGTAACCAGTCCCTCAAATATATGCCTGTTGCGCTCCCTCCAGACATGCCAAACTGATGCTGCAAGTCTAACTCTAGCCATCTTGGCCCAACCAGGATCCATGCATCGACGGTCGCTGATCCAGCTGAGGATCCCCCGGATATCTCTAGCACTACCAACTCCACCCATCGATCGTGTACACTGCTCTGCCCAGATGTGCCAAGTCAACGGACACTCAAAGAAGAGGTGGCCCATAGATTCCGCTTCGCCCATACAAAGTACACATTTCGGGTCGGAAATCTGCATCCCAAACCTGATAAGTCTGTCCCGCGTCATCAACCTGTCCAGAAGGAGTCTGTATGAACAGAGTTGCATTTTGCGGGCAATCCCCTTCCCCCAGATGAAGTCATACTCCGCAATCCTGTCATGAGTAGGTCGAACCAGAGTATAGCAACTTTTAAAACTGAATGTCCCGGACCCTCCAACCGAACCAGGAGCAACCCAACTCCAGGAGTCCGCAGGCTGGCTAGTATCGATAGGGATCCGACGAATCGCCTCTCCAAACTGAGCCGTGAAAGGGTACTCCTCGGGCCTCCAGCGTCCATCCCTGATGATCCGACTGCATTTCACCCCCCGGCTCGCCTCTCTGTCCCACTGACTACCCAAGATCTCCAGAAGGGAGCCATTTTTCATCCACGGGTCCAGCCAGAGATCAGTATTTGCCCCGTCCTTCATAATCCTGCAAATAGCGGACTGTAGAACCGGTCTGCACCTAAGGATAGCCTTAAATGAGACCGAGAAATTGTTATCAATCCTGCATTGCCAGAAATTCATCCACTGCACATATCTGCTAGTCAGCCACTCTGCCCAAAGGGAACCTCCCGTGATGAACCGTCACGCCATCCGCACCCCAGATGCCTCCCTAACCGCCCGAAGAGGCCGCAACCCCACTCCTCCTTCCTCCCGGGGCCGGCAGAGTTGTTCCCAAGCAATCGCATGCATACCTCATCTCCAGATGAAATTGGCACAAATGGACTCCACCTTCCTTATGGTAGCTACCGGAACCTGAATCGACTGCAACCAGAACATAGCGATGCCAGAGATAACAAACCTCACCAGCTCAATACGACCACCAAAAGACAGTCCAGCTGCCTGCCAGCCTTCCACTCTCCTTTGGGCAAAATCCACCAGGCTGAGACAATCCTGGTCCCTGGCATAATTGACCGTCAAGGGAACCCCCAGATACTTCACCGGTAACTCTCCTTTCTCCACTCCCAGAGCAAGGGCCCGTTCCTCCTTGAGGGTGCACTGAGAGCTGAAATAGACCCTGCTCTTCTCCCTATTCAGCTGCAGACCGGACAGCCGCCCAAACTCCTCCATAATATCTGAAAGTGCCCCCATCCCCCTCATAGATGGATGCAAAAATACCAAGAGGTCGTCAGCATATATCAAGTGAGACACCACCGGCTTGACCTGCCTGAAAAGAGGAACAATCTTCCTACTATGCACCGCCAGGTCCATCAAACAAGTGAAGTACTCCATCACCAAGGTGAACAGGTACGGAGAGAGAGGATCCCCCTGCCGTAGTCCCCTGTTGCTCGAGAAGCAACCATATGGAGTACCCTGAATGAGGACCGAAAATGTGGGGGAGCATATGCACTCCCTCACCCTAGCCACCCATCTCTCATCAAACCCCATAGCAAGCATAAGATGACAGAGGAAGTCCCTGTTGACCGTGTGATAGGCTTTTCGCAAATCCAGCTTCACACAAGCCTTCATCCCCCCCGGCTTGTTGAAATCTCTCACCATCTCATGTGCAAGGAGGCTGTGCTCAGCAATCGAGCGCCCCTTGATGAAAGCCGCTTGATTCCGAGACACCAAGCCCTGCATAATCCCCTCCATACGCCGACACATGAGGTGAGTAATTATCTTTTAGAGATAATTACAACACGCAATAGGCCTGAAGTCGGCGAGGGAGGTCGCACCCTCCTTCTTCGGAACCAAGGTCAAGAATGTGTGATTCAGCTCCTTCAACAACTTCCCTTTCATGAAGAACTCCTGCACCGCCTCCAGGACTGAGAACTTAAGCTCACCCCAGTGACGTCTAAAAAAGCCGTAAGAGAAGCCGTCCGGACCCGGAGCCTTATTAGGATCTGCCTGCATCACAATAGCCTCTACCTCCTCCAATCTCACTGGGGCTAGCAGCAAACTATTCCCATGTTGCGTTACCAGCCGCTTCGTGACAAGCCCTAGAAACGTGATGGGATAATCTGACTGTTGGTATAAATCCGAGTAGAACCTGACTGCCTCCACCTGGATCTCTATTGGGTCTCCAACAAGCCTGCCCTCGCCATTAAGCAGCCTGGGGATGCTGTTCCGGTGCTGTCTGGCCCGGATCACATCATAGAAGAACTTGGTACAGCGATCACCATCCTTGAGCCAAGAACACTTGGCCCTCTGGGCCGCACTAATCTCCTGCTGAAGTCTCATGGTGTTGACCTCCGCAATCAGGTCCCTCTCCCTAGCCGCCAACTCTCCGCTCAGCATGTCAGACTGCAGAGCCTCCTGGACCTCTCGAAGCTCGACCTCCTTTTCCTCCAGGGAAGACCGCGACATCTTCTTCACCCAATCCCGGATAGCTCTCTTGACCTGCTTGAGTTTGTGAACCATGCGGAACAGAGCCGTGCCCTCTCTAGTATGCTGCAGCCCTCCCATAACAACCTCCTCGTATCCCGCAGAAAGGTACCAGCCATTGTTGTACCGGAATGGCCGAGACTTCCAAGAGGGCCTCGCAGAGAGACCTACCCGGATAGGAGAGTGATCGCTGGTCCCCGCCGCTAGCCCTTCCGCCCTGGAATTTGGGAAGTAGCAAAACCATTCGCTATTTCCCAAAGCCCGATCAAGCTGACAGGCGATCCTGTTATGAACCGCCTTATTGTGCCAGGTCCAGATGTGTCCATCCCTCTCCAGTCCCCTCAGCCCAGACAAGAGGAGACACCTCTGGAAGTCGAATAGGATCGGATCCGGCACCGGACGGCCTCCCACCTTCTCATGCCGATGAAGCATGGCATTGAAGTCTCCCATAAGCAGCAAGGGGAGATGCAGGTGCTCCGCCATCCGTCCAACACGGACAATGTCCTCCCATAAGGTACCACGAAGCCGCCTGTCGTTGTGCCCATAAACAGCGCCGAGAATGAAGCGGAAACCTCCTTTGTTTATAAAGGAGATGCCAATAAGCTGCTCTGTCATCAGCACCTGATCCCCCTCCCAACTATCCCTGTTCCATCGAACCCAGATCCTAGCCATACCGCAGAGGTCCAGGTTGTGAGCTTGCCCCCAGCTCCCCGGCGTCCTGCGGGATAGCATAGTCGTCCCTCTAATCTTCGTCTCAAGCAGAATAGAAATGTCGCACTTCTCCCTTCTCAGAACACTACTAATCTCCCTCCATCTCCCAATGGAACACCCTCCACGAATGTTCCAGGCAAGGACTGACATTAATTAATTAATGTGGGGTCCCCCTGAACACCATCTGGACTAACACCCGAGGGAAGTGTCCCGTCCGTCAAATCTATATCCTCCCCCATCTGCGTCCCCGAGGGGGAGCCAGATGTGCCTGAATCCTGGAAAGAGCCAAGGTCCAATCTTGGTTGGCCACGGTTTGATCATCTAGCTCCCCTGGCTGGAGCTCATCTTCCCGTGGGGACGGAGCATGTCTTTTCCTGCTATAGACCTTTTCCACCATGGAAGTCTCCATCCCATCCTGTCTGCTAACCATGGAACTCATACCCCTGGTCACTATCATCCTCTGGGGCCTGAACGGGACCAACGCGCCCTGGGAACCCTCCTGTCTCGGCGGGGTGACAGCCTCTGACCTCCTAGCCACCTCCATCAAGGAGTCCTCCTCCGTCGGTCTGACTGTAGCAGCCACTCTGGTAATGGGACTGGGCGCCACCTCTGGCTCAGCTACCCCCATCTGTGCAGCCGAGGACCTAGCTGTCTCCGACCCGCGCGTCAGACAAGCACTAGAAGAGTGCCCAAAGCACGCACAGAGGGAACACATTGGGGGGACCCAATCATACTCCACGGCCTGCGTCAGAACCTCCCCTGACGCCACCTGATACTCGAGCATACTCGGAAGCTCCGTCCCAGCCTTAATCTCCACGAAAACCCTGGCGTACATCAGCCTGGTACGAAAAACCGTAGCCTCATCCGCCTTGATCGGCTTACCTACCAAGCTAGCTAATCTCATAAGCAGAGGGATACTCCAGTATTTTACCGGGAACTCAGGAAATCGAATCTAGACGGGAATCGCATTCAGCACCTCCTTCTCACATCTCAACTCCGGTGTCCATTCCTTCAGTATAATGAGCCGCCCGTCAAAGGACCAAGGCCCTCCTTGAATAATCCTGGACACATCCTCCTCCAGGCCGAATTTTACGAAGTAAAATCCATTCTCACGGAAGAAGAATTCCATGCTCCCCTTGGGCCGCCATACCCTCTCTGCATATCCCCGAATCTGCCCGTAGAACGGTTTACTTCCCAACACATACATCATGAGCGTGTTCTTCCAGAAGTCCGTGACCTCCGCAATCTCCTCTGCTGGGAAATAAGCTCGGAGGCCACCATCAACCTGCATCGGTGGCACGTACTCCATCGACACCGGGCTCTTGGTCCCACCAGACATACAAACATCCTTCCAGGATTTGGGACCAGGCCCGGTGGCAGACGAGGCCCTCTGACTTCCGACATCCCCCGTAATACCCTTTCCTTTCTCCGCCGCCGTCGCCTTAGGCCGCCATCCAGTCGCAGGGCGCCCCGGACCTCCTCCCTGACGACGAGTGCCACCTAGGCCAATAGAAGACCTATTCTCGTTCATCCCCGGGCCTGGCCGACTCGTAACTTGATTTTGAACGCCCCTCCCACTACCCGAACGCCGTCTCACCACCGTCGTCCAACCATCATCCTCTCTCCGACCATCGCGACCCCCGGAACCCGCTCCAAATTCGAATATAGGGTTAACCGACCCGTTGATCACCGGAGAACCCACCGACCCCCGGGCCACCCCACCCCCCGCCACCACCTGGGGGGGACGGCGGCCCCCCCCCCTTCGAAACTGCCGCCAGCCCCTTCAGGGGTCCGCCCGATCCCCCGAACCCTCCGCCAGGCCCCCCCCCCCCCCCCGCGCCTGGGGGGCCACCGACTCCGGCCATAGGGGGCCGCGCACCCCCACCCTTCCTCCCCGGTCGCCTCCTCCCCACCGCGAGAGGGTCCGGCGGACGAGGAGGGGGCGATAGATAAACCCTAGAAATCGCCTCCTGAGCGCCTGCCATCGAGTGCTCTTTTATCATATATATATATATATATATATATATATATATATATATATATATAGAAAAAAAAAAAAAAAAAATATATATATATATATATATATATATATATATATATATATATATATATATTCTTGTGAGGTTTCTTTGTCTAAAGTTAACTAAATAAATAACACTATCTAAAGCTAGGAACGATTCAGCAATGTTAAATAATATTACATTCAAACTAACATAATATAATAATAATAATAATAAATAAGATTATGCCAAGTTTAGTGTGAGTTTCGAATGTTCCAATTTAGAATTTTGAGAATCATAAAATTTAGCGCACTTTAAAATTCCTAATTTACCACCAATATAGGTAAAAACAAGCTAAAACCTAATAAGTATTTAGTAGAATTTAAGGAAATATGTACATGTTCAACTTAAATAAAAGAGGTATAATTTTACAATTTCCATGAATTAATGTTCCATATGGATTTTATATTCATGGATAGCCAAAAATTGCTAAGCATGTCATCATTTTGACTGAGTTTGTTTATTTTCTGGCAACGGCTTATGATTCCCCATTCCTTTGTGTTGTCAAGTGGTCACCGGTAGGTGGGATTCATATTCCCTAAGGGTCTACTTGGATTGAGGGTTAAGAGAGTTAAATGAGGGGGAGTTAAGTGAGGTGAAATAAAAACCATACTTGGTTTGAGGGTAGGGGTTTAGTAAGAGGTTATAGAGGGTTAAGTGTTTGTTTAACCCTCTTTTGTCTATTTTTTAATCCCAAAATCGGAGGTTTAGCGAGGGAGATTGAGGGTTTTGTTTAAAAGTCATAAATAACCTTTATTTGTCTTATAAAATATCATTATTTTTTCTCCATTTTTTCTTGTTTTCAACGTGATGCTTCGCAGCTTCCTTATTTGTGAAGATATTTTGACATGTTCTAATTAAAATTCTAATCAATTTTAATTTTATGACATATATAATAAAGATATTTCGGTAACTATTATATTTTATTAATCCTTCTCTCACTCAAAACCTTCAATCCAAGCAAGGGTTACTAAATACACCCCACTTAACTCTCCCTCAAATCCAAGTAAGGTTATACGTATTGACTCTACTCCCCCTCACTTAACTTTCCTTCACTTAACCCCACTTGACTCTGCTTATTTTTTCCCCTCAATCCAAGTACACCCTATAGCCAAAATATTGTGGAGTTGGTAAAGTGGCATATCCATGTAAGGGTTGGAAACTTGGAAGAGAGTTTGCATGATACTTTGCAGCACGTATTCGTTTTTTTGCATTTGTGACTATCTAAGTTAGGAACCTAAATGCATATTGTTGGAGTCCAGTCTGGATTTGGTAACAACATATTTGTGGAATCCAAATCTTATTAAATATTTGATTTGATTAGATATGGATGTCCATAATTGGTGTTGTGCTATTTTAGATATAATAGGATTCTTATTTAGGAAATCTTATTATGATCTAAAATAGGATAATTGATGAGCTATTTTAGGTGTAATATAATTCTTATTTGAGGGCTTCCTAATTAAGAAATCATATTATGATCTAAAATAGGATTTTCTCATCCTATATATATTAGGTGAGGGTGGAGGCACAAAAAAATAAGCACAAAGCACAAAAGTGGAGATTCGGGGTGCTTGTCCACAAGAAAATCTAAGAAAAAATCCGTACTTTGCTTTTAGGACTTCGTCATCCAAGACAGAAGGAAGAAGAAGATCTAATCGAGGAGTCGTCAACTTCAGCTAGGGAGATTGCTACGAGTTGGTGAGTGATCTCAATTGTGATCTTCTGTTTTTCTTCTTGAGAGTGGTGAGGGGGTTGAACCTATTAGCGCAAAGGGTTCAACATGAGTTCTGTCAATCTTGTAATTTTATCTGACTTATTAAAGGTTGGGATTTGTCCAGGTGACATACGTCACCACCATATACTTGTCTTCATCTTGTGCTTGGTTTCCATTAGACGGGAGTTGGTTTTGGTCAGGTGGGTTGGCAAACGTTTTCGCGCGCGCCCAACAATTGGTATCAGAGCTTTGGAGGTTCTGGCAACCATGTCTACGAAGCAGATAAACACTCATATGATCACCCCCACAGGGGAAAATTGGACGATTTGGAAGCCAAGGATGGAGGATCTACTCTGGTGCAAGGACTTGTATGGTCCGTTGGAGGGCAACAGCACAAAGCTAACGAACAAAGCTGCTGAAGACTGGAAACGACTGGATCGGAAGGTCGTTGGATTCATCCGCCAATGGTTGGATGATTCGGTGTTTCACCACGTGTCCATGAAGAGTTCGACAAAAGCATTGTGGGAGAAGCTGCATTCGTTGTACGAAAGGAAGACGGCTGGCAACAAGACATTTCGTATTCGCCAACTCGTCAACTCGAAGTACACAGAGGGTGCCCCAGTGGCACAACATCTGAACGAGGTTCAGGGTATCATCAATCAGCTGTCTGCGATGAAGATGGTGATTGATGATGAGCTTCAGGCCCTACTGCTCTCGAGTTCTCTACCGAAAAGCTGGAAGACGTTGGTGGTGTCGGTGAGCAACTCAGCGCATGATGGAGTTGTCACGATGGAGGCAGTCAAAAGTAACTTGTTGAATGAGGAGGTCCGACGCAAGCAAGTGGAATCGTCGCAGGAGTCCGCTCTGGTGACTTCCTACGGGAAGGGAAGACCCAAGTCACAGGCGAGGACATGGAGGAGTTCTCGGGATCTTACGATTGTGGACCGCAAGGAGGGCTGCTATTACTGTGACGAAAGGGGTCATATCAAGAGGAACTGCATAAAGCTCAAAGCTGAGAATGCCAAAGGCAAGGATGATCAGGAGGATCTCACAGCAATAGGAGATATCATCATCGCAGCGACTGACGCAAAGGAACCTTGTGGTATGTGTCATGATGGCGACTGGGTCATGGACACGGATGCATCGTATCACGCCACTTCACATAGGAGGATCTTCACGTCATATCGCGGCGGCAGGTTTTGACATGTAAAGATGGGCGACAAGGGGATGGCTACAGTTGTAGGCATTGGTGATGTGCACTTGACGACGGAGTTTGGTGAGAAACTCGTCCTCAGGGGTGTGCGACATGTACCGAGTTTGCGCTACAACTTAGTTTCGGTAGGGAGGCTGACAGATGATGGTTGTCGCAGTCTGTTTGGGAGCTAAAATTGGATGCTTGCGAAGGGTTCCCAACAGCTGGCTCAAGGAGATTTGTGGTATGGCATGTACAGGCTCCAGCCGCTGAGCTGTACAGGCATGCCACAGACACCGGATGGAGGCTCGAGGGGTGTTCAACAGGAAGTGGATCATGGAGAACTTGCTGAGGAGGGGCTTCTAGATGCTTTGAGGGTTACGGAGGATTCGGTTCGTCGAGACAAAGCGACGAATGGTGATGAGTCAAAGATTGAGGGTCGGTCTGTCGGTCCAATGATAGCTGGTCGGTCTCCAGGTTCCAGATTTGGAGGCAGATGGTTTGCCAAATCTTCACGGAGCGACATCGGTTTCAGTAGTTCGAAACCAGAGAGGAGATCAAGTTTTACAGCAAACTCAATTTGAGACGGGAGCATCATCATTCACACAGTTCAAGGGGAGCTGTAGGTCATCGACAACATGCACAGTGCATGATGTTCTGCTCGAGAACGCATGTGTATGGGGGAGCTTCAAGTTCGGACACGAAGGTGGGCAGGTTCAGGAGTTCGAATCTTGTGAGAACCACACCGTCCGCTTGGTTGGGCCAGCCAAGGGTGAAGAAGCTCGTCGAAACGTTAACACTTTCCGGTGGAAGACGGAAGTCGAGGACAAGCAGCCAAGACTTATTGTGAGGCCGATCGTCATGGACTTCGGTCTTGGTCGTGTCATTGATATCGGCAAGATCCCATAGGTGCAGGAGGTGCTACGCATGGCAGCTAACGTCGACGTGACGGTCGAGGAGCTGGAGACAAAGGAAGATGCAAAGCAACTCGAGGGATCGAAGATCAGTGGTATGAGGGAGCAGGAATTCTGTCGTGGGACGACAGGCATGGAGTCCAGTTGAGGACCCATAGGGTCAATACCCTCTCATGAGACTGGAGGGGGAGATTGTTGGAGTCCAGTCTGGATTTGGTAACAACATACTTGTAGAATCTAAATCTTATTAAATATTTGATTTGATTAGATTTGGATGTCCATAATTGGTGTTGTGCTATTTTAGATATAATAGGATTTTTATTTTAGGAAATCCTATTATGATCTAAAATAGGATAATTGATGGGCTATTTTAGGTGTAATATGATTCTTATTTGAGGGCTTCCTAATTAAGAAATCATATTATGACCTAAAATAAGATTTTTCTCATCCTATATATATAAGATGAGGGTGGAGGCACAAAAAAATAAGCACAAAGCACAAAAGTGGAGATTCGGGGTGCTTGTCCACAAGAAAATCTAAGAGAAAGTCTGTACTTTGCTCTTAGGACTTCGTCATCCAAGACAGAAGGAAGAAGAAGATCTAATCGAGGAGTCGTCAACTTCGGTTAGGCAGATTGATACGGGTTTGTGAGTGATCTCAATTGTAATCTTCTGTTTTTCTTCTTGAGAGTGGTGAGGGCCTATTAGGACAAAGGATTCAACGTGAGTTCTGTCAATCTTGTAATTTCATCTGAGTTATTAAAGGTTGGGATTTGTCCAGGTGACGTACGTCACCGTCATATACTTGTCTTCATCTTGTGCTTGGTGTCCATTAGACGGATGTTAATTTTGGTCAGGTGGGTTGGCAAACGCTTCCGCACGCGCCCAACACATATTACTTTGCAAATTCACAAGATAAACAATATTGAAGATGAGTCAATACACAGTTGTTCAAAAGTATTAAAAAATATAGAGCAAGGAGCATATGAAAAGGCTAATTTGCATATTATGTCTATTGTTGTAGGTGGTCCTGCGGACACTTGACCCCCATCAAACGTTGCTGTCTTTTGAGTGAGTTGTTACAACATTTGTTGATCAATTCCACTATTTACAACAAACCTAACACTAAGGCCTCGTTTGGTTCACGGAAAGGAAATGAATTCCCTTGTATTTTCTATGGGAATGAGAAAGTAGGATTCCTGTCACATTTCCTTTCCGTTGTTTGGTAAAACAAGGAAACCACCTAGGAAAGACCATTTGATTTTCTTTATAGTGTTTGGTTGGTGCAGGAAAGGAAAGTAAAAATATAGCAATGTTCCACTAATATCCTTACCTTTTAAAATAAAAATAATATTATGAAAAATAACATTAATGTTAAAATAAGCAATGGCACATGGTTACTTTTGTCATAATTTTTGTAATAAATGCTGGAAAAGGAGGAGGGAAAATCAATCCCATGGGCCCTGAGTGGAACCATATTCCCTCCAATTTTTTCCCTTGTCAGGGAATTGATTTCCAAGTTTGTGGCTACCAAACAAAGGAAAGGAACAACTTTCCTTCCCTGGTTCCTTAAATCCGTGAACCAAACGAGGCCTAAAAATACTTTAAATCCTGAAACAAATGTTGCGGAAGTGTGGAAGTTAAAGGTATGTAAGTGAAAAATAGCCAAGAAGAAAGAGATGGAGACAAATAGTGTGTCACCAGGGATGGAGGCCGAAGTTGGGAACAACACAGGGATACTGCTCTCCCATCTGCTTCACGAGATGCCAATCCTTCTACAAACACAACAACCAAACTAATGAAAAAGAAAAAAGAAAAAATCGATGCACTAAGTATATTTGTTGTTAGCGGTGGTGCTTGGTACTTCGGAGACGCCATTGACAGCGAAGCGGAGAACACCGGAGTCGATGGAGGCGCGGATGAGTTGGGGGCATACGGCGGCGATTCGGCGGTCTTGGAGGTGGCAGTGTGCGTCGAAGAGCCTCATCGCCCTCGAGTTGCTGCAACCGCTCATTTTCCTTCTCTCTCTCTGCCACAATTTTCAACAACAGCATAACTCAAATTTTTTGAGGCACGATTGCAACCTGATACCCTTCTCATTTTTCAACTTGGTATCATAAACTTTTTTACTCAAACAATTTGATACCCTAAAAAATTGAACAAAAAAATTCATAATCTAAACTTAAAACTATCCCTTTCCCATCCGGCCAGTTGTCCGCCCCCCTCTCGTCTAAGGGTGTGCATATTTGAACCAAACCGACCAAATCGAACCAAACCAAACCGAATCGGTCGATTTCTAACCGAACTGATGGTCCGGTCGGATTGGTTCGACTTAACCATTTAAAAAATCGACCGATTTGGTTCGGTTCACGGTTTGGTCATTCCAAAAACTGTTTAAACCGAACAAAACCGAACCTAGTTAGAAACAACCTAAAGTTAGGTTTATATCCGGTCTAACCTATCTATCTCATTGTTTGTTTATTTTCCATCTTCAATTCATAGATCTATTAGGATTATAGTTTATTTTCGAGAATTATTTTGGATTTGTGCAAGAAATTCATTATGCAAGTGATCTACTTAGAAGATTATTGTCCATTTTGGAATCTCATACAAACATCTTCCAAACAAAAGATGGTTAGAATTTATTTTTGTGTGAATTTACTTTGTGAAACACTTTTATATACTTGAAATTTTTTGTCTGATAAAAACCGATCAGTCGAACCGATCCAAATCGAACCAAGTCGGTCGGTTTCAAAACCGAACCGACCAATTGGTTGGTTTGGTTCGGCTGTGATTATTTTCAAACCGATTAACTTCGGTTCGACTTCGGTTGTGACCAAATAGGTCGACCACCGATCGATGCACAGCCCTAATATTTACTGTTACAAAGTGCAAGTTGACTGAGGTTTCACAAAAAAAGAGCATACAGTCCATTTTTTTATGTGATCAAAACCGACCAAGTCGAACCGATCCAAACCGAACCAAGTCGGTCGGTTTCAAAACCGAACCGACTATTTGGTTGGTTTGGTTCGGTTTTGTTTATTTTCAAACCGATTAACTTCGATTCGATTTCGGTTGGGACCAAATAGGTCGACCACCGACCGATGCACACCCCTACTCTCGTCCCTCACCCCCCCCCCCCCCCCCCCCCGCGCCACCTACCTACCTACTCCAGCCACCCCCCCCCCCCCCACCGCTGCCCACCTCCCACTCCCCTCACTCATGACTGCACCCCTGTCACTTCCAGTTTTCAAAATTGAGGATAATTTTATCATTTTTTTTATATTTTAATGCTTTTTTGAATATTTATTTATTAATATTGTATTTTGGGATTTTGTTTGATCGGATTTGAGTTTTGTCTTATTTCGACTTGTGTTAGTGATCCGGGTCAGTTTTGGACCCAATTGGACCCGACCAACTTGTCATGACCTAACCCAGATATTTATTTTTAACTAATCCTATTTGATTTTAGTGGGATTATAATTTAGAATTAGATTTAGAACTTGGAATTTGGAGTTTCCAAGTTACCCTTTTAACCATAACTCAAAACCATTCTTTTCTTTGACTTGGAGGGCATTTTTGTAATGCGCCAAATGCCCCCATCCCTTCAAATGTGGCCGGCCAGCATGCACCCCCCCCCCCCTTCTTCTCATTTGCAAGAAAATACTCTCTCTCTCTCTCTCTCTCTCTCTCTCTCTCTCTCTCTCTCTTTTCTCTCATTTCACAAAAATCCTCTTTTTTTCCTCCTTGATTTCAAGCTCCAAGTAAGCAAATATCTTCCATTACTCTAGATCTCTCTCTCTAATCTTGGTGCTAACCCTTGTTTATCTCTCATTTGTGGTTTCGATCTAGGTAGACCTAGCTTGGTGGTGGTGGAAGCATAGTTCTTGTGCTTTGACCTAAAAAGAAGTGATTTTGGGGCTTTTCCTTGGAATTCCAACTCCCAAGAGGTAAACTCTAACTCTAATATTTTTAATTACTTCTAATTAGTGTCATTTGCATATTAGAGGATGCCCGAGGTGTAGGATAACCCATTAGAAGAGGTTTGGAACCCATTGGACTCAATTTGGAACTTTTGGCCTAGGTTTAGTACCAAATTTAGGAAAAATCCTAAATTGACATGTTTGGGTATTGTCCCTAGGCAATTAGACCTAATTAGGTTAGTTTGGATGATATGAGGCTAGGTACGTGTCCATATTTGGATACGTGGGGTCGTTTCGCAAGAAATCATAAAAATAGACTTTTTCGGGGTTTTCGAGGTTTTCGGGTTTCAACACACGGGGGACTTTTTATACCGACACTAGAATCGGCAAGTTAGCACTTAAAATAGGTTCTAGTCATTATTTAGGACTCGTTGGTAGAACTTGGGTCGAAGCCGGTGTAATGTCCGTGGTTCGTATTACGTATTTTGTATACGTGTACGGAATCCTGACCTGTAGTTAGACTTGTCATGCTTGTCTTGATCCTGGTTTAGTGGCTTGGCTTGGCTTGGTTTTGTTTGGCTTGGTTCGGTTGTAAACCCACCCCACCTACCACCACCATCACCATTTATTAACTCCCACTCCTCTCTCTCTCCTCATTAATTCTTTTCTACTACTTCTTCTTCTTCACCATTACTTCTCCCCCAACCTGAGAGAGTGGAGAGCTTAGACAAGTGCACCTTGCTTCAAGGAGGAAGTCCATTTTTATTGTTCTATTTTATTCCTCATGTGTTTCTAACCCACTTTAGTACTTAGCATTTTTTATTTCTGTGGTTAATTTCTTGTAAATCTAGCTTTGTGGTATTTTCGGTTTCCAGGAGTTTTGATCTATCAAACTTGTATATTTTTGCTAGTTGATGGTTCCATGTTGTGGAGAATTCCATTTTTCCAAATTTGACCTATGGGAGTCTGGATTTGGGTTCCTATTGTGGTTTGGAGGAGCATGGAGGCCATGATATTTTCATGGACATGTTCTCTGTGGGAGCCATTAATTGCACTCTGAGCCGCATGAGCATCTCCTAGCTCTGACCGAATGGCCTTTGTTGCTTATGCGGCCAGGGCCATTTAAGTTACTTGCATTAATTAAGTTGCTTGCATTAATTAAGTTGCTTGCAAGCTTGCATGCATTTGCATGAAACTTGCCTGGGCCGCATAGGCCATTCTTGACCGCATGGCCATTTGTTATTGTTGAGCCGCATATGGCCTTAGCCATTCTTGGCCGCATGGCCTTGCAAGCATTAATTGCTTACAGGCATGCATTAATTTCTTGTATTAAATGATTGCCATTAGTATTAAATAATTACTTAGTCTTAGCATTAATTGCATTTGCATGCTTTATGCAAGCAGTAGCTTGCATGGGTATTAATAAGTTAGCCGCATATGGCTAGTTGCATTTAATGGCCGAAATGATCAGTTGCTATTTTGTTGAGCCGCATATGGCCAACTTTAAATATATTGGCCGCATGGCCATTTAATCTCCTGCATGCATAAGAATATTTAAATATTTTAATGGCCAGCTTGCATGCTTAAATAGTAACTTGGCCGCATATGGTATCACTGTTCATTTGGCCACATAGGCTCAAGCAATATGCTAGCCGCATTTGCCCCCCCCCCCCCCTTCCAACAATTCCTGGCCGCATGGTTGTTTTAGCATGGAAGCATTAAGCATTTAATGCATTAAGCTTGCATCAGCAAGCTTGCATGGAAACCTTAAGCCTTTAATACATTAAGTATTAACAAATGCTTTAAGCTTGCATCAGCAAGCTTGCATCAGCAAATGCATTAATGCATTAAGAATTTAATCCATTACAATATTCATGGCCTTTTTTGGCAAGCTTGCTTGCTTGCAGAATATGTATGGCTGCATGAGAATAAGCTGGCCGCATGCTTTTTTCCTTTATGCATTAGCATGCATTATATATTAGTTATTTTGCATAGCCAATATTCCTTGCCATGGCAGCATGCATTATATTGGGTTAATTGCATGGCCTGGCATGCTTCTACTTGCTCATTTAGCATTAAATTTAGTTGCATGGCCTTGCATGCAACTTTTCTGGCCGCATATGGCCATTAAGAATTGTTAGCCGCATGATGCTCCCCCCTCCACTGTGGCCGCATGGCCTTTTTTCAAGTCTTTGTCTGCATGATTAAATATGCATGGCCACGTGCATGTTTAAATATGTTAGTCTTTTTGCAAGTCCTTGCTTGCATGGCCACGTGCAATGCACTGCTAGCTGAGCCGCATGGCCACTGTTCAATTGTGGCTGCATGGCCTTAGCACTAATTGTAGCCGCATGCTCATTTATATATGCTGGCCGCATGAAAGTATTTTCTGAGCCGCATGAGTCCACGTCCTTGTCCCTGCTATTATTTAATTACCACTTGTATGCTTGTGCCATTAATTTAAGTGTGTTCTCTGACACGATGGTGACCTGTTGTGGTACACTTTTGACAATTGACATGACATGATAGTGGCCCGACGTGGCGCACTCCTGACAAATAAATTTGACATGATAAACATGACATGATAGTGGCTCGACGTGGCGTACTCTTAACAGTGAACCTGACATGATATATATATCACGAAGGCTGTTGCGACGGCTAGCTTGACATGACAAGTATGAATGACCTAGACACCGTGGACGATTGTGCTTGTACAAATGAACCCGTCTTGTCTTACATCATGTCTAGGACATGGATCCCTGAGTACCACGGTCAGGGGTACCTACTGTAAATGGCTAAGGCTAATAACTAGAATAATACAGTAGTTCATGAAGAGACTTTCCCAGTTACATGTTGCCCCTTTGATCCCGACCTTATATATATATACATGGGACTTGGAGCTATCTGTCATGATGAGCACATTTCCAGCCTGCCGTCGAGTGGGGCACCTCTTTAGGACACATGTATCTCACTGCAGTGTGTCTGTTATACTTATTTTCTTTTACTGGGGTCACTCAGGTAGCAACAGGCGGGTAACCGGACTTGGAAATCTCTTTGCATCTTACTAGTAACTAGGCCTGTGATAACCCTAGTTAGTTAAAGTATCAAGCCGTACTTATTGCTTGGCCGTGATTGTTGGATGGAGTTCATTCAGTCTAGTCTTGTTTGATCCTGTACAAGATTGTTACATGTCCTGATTTTTTATATTATCTTGCCGATAAATGGTGGGAGAAACCAAGTTCTGTTCAGACGAAGGGTTACAACCCTGGTCCTTGTTTGGTTTACGGGTTGTAACCTGGTTATCTGAATAGTCCCATGGTTATCTCATCGTATATCACCTGTCACGTTTTTTCTTAATTACTGTCTTTTATTATGTAATTATACTCGTGTGCTAATTGCTGGTTTTAGTTCCTAAGTGAAGCCTTCTTTGTGGCACTTGCTGTTTCTGGGGTCTGACCCAGCTGGTTCTGTATGGCCAGATATCGGAGCAGCACCAGAGGATCCACCTGTCTTCCAGCCAGATGGTGACCACCAGGCGTAACTCTGGCAACGAGTGAGTTTCTTTTTGTCCTCCCAATTTATTGTAAAAATTATTCTTTTGAGGCGTTTAGCCGACGAGCACTTGTTAGCTCGTATTGCACCTTTACTTACTGTCTGCCTACGAGCTGTAACATGATTGGCAACCTAGGGTTGATCATGTATGACTAAAACTCTTGCTAGTCCTCACATTTTGTAACGACTAGCTTCATGATCAGCTGAATACGTAATGTTTGGGACGCCTTGCTATTATATGTTTGGTGATCTTACATCTTGTGACTGTTATTACTTGCTTGTGATTGAGACACTAGGCTTGTTCATGACCCTAAGAGACTGTTGGCTTGTAGTTAAACCCTCATATATCCTAGACAGCTGTGACCGTATGGTGAGATGGATTCCATTTCATTATACGTAGCTGGCTATGTCTGCCCCCGCTCTCCAGTGTTCTGGTTCTGGACGTGACATGGTTTAAGTGGTGGCCCATGCAGGTCTTATAAATCAAGATATGTGAGGATTTACCCAATAGATGTCTCAATCAGCACTCGCCCTTGATCTCTGCCCGTATCTTCTCATCCCTGAGATTCTTGACCTGATCACATGCTTGCAATCTTTGATCTATCATGGTCCTTCCTTATTGTTCCCTATGTCGTCTTCTTCAGCGGCATTGTTCCTGGACCTGTCGATCAGCAAGGCGGAGCGTCTCCCGTGGACCAGCAGCAACCAGAAGATCAGGCCCAACACTCAGGAGCAGCCTCCCGAGTCATGCCTGTTAGTCCCGGGGCTTGATCAAAGATGAAAAATAGATACAATCGAGATCTGATAGTCACACAAAACTTTGCAGTGATCAAACTCAAGATCTACGATGATACAAAAAACAAAATAGCCAGATTACAATATGAAGGAGGGAAATAGAGAAAAGAAGATCTCTCGTTCTTCCTTGCAAACGTGTTACAATTGGGACAGAACGAGTTACAATAATCTAGAGAAAGATGAGATGAAGAAAAGTTGCTGGGGTGTCAAAACACCATTGCTCAAAGCAAGATTTGCCCCACACGAATTACTTCCAGGAACCAGCAAGTTGAAGAACTTGTGGAACACTCGAAGTCACCTCTGTTCTGACTCCTCGGATGGACTTGCAATGGCGGCAGCAGCTCCCTCTCTTTTCTCTGACTTATAAAATTCGTAGTGCCCACAAAGGAGGCCAGAAGAGAGTATATATAGAGAGAGGGTGGAAACCCTAGCCGCCTCTTCAGTTATGGAAAGATTGAATCAAGTCCCACAAAGATAGCAACGAACTTAATTTAAATCCCACAAAGATGGAAACGAAATTAATTCAAATCCCACAAAGATGGAAACGAAATTAATTCAAATCCCACAAAGATGGAAACGAAATTAATTCAAATCCCACAAAAAGTGGATCTGAATTAATCGCATTGAATCAGTCTTTCCATAACTGACTTGTAGCCTGCACAGTCAGTGGAGCCCTCAATGCGGCAGCAGCAGCTGTAGCCTGGCTGCATGAGCCATATGGCCTCATGGCCGCATGGACCGCATGGACTGTATGAGCCGCTGACGTGCTAAGTTCAAAGTACGCCAACAAAATGCCACATTACGCCTCATGAGCCAATAAGCCCGAGCCCGAGTCCGAGTCCGAGTTGCTAAGCCCCTTTGGAGCTTAGCTCCAAATAGAATTAATCCAAGAGAATGACAAAAGCATTAATGCTTAATCCTTGGAGCCTTATTCTTACCTCCTAGTAAAATCACTCACATGGTTCCCTCCTTAGGGTCACCACCCCATGTGCATCTCTCAACAACACAACCAAGTATATATGTTGAGATAACTCATGGTGCATTTCCGATGTGGGACTAAACTTTTACAAGGCATGTTGAGAGCAAGCTCTCTCCATGTAAAGAAAGCACCAACAATCCCCCACATATCACAATATATATATGTGTCCAGAGTTGAGCGTTCCCTACAGTAACTGTCCATTTTACATTAGGATAGATGTCGCTGACGACTTGAATCTTCCCGCATGGGTTAAATAACAATGTGATACAAGAATGGACTACGCCTTGAATTCTGTACCACAATTGTAATTCTTTCCACTCACAAAGTGTAGTTACGTGTGCTTCTGGCTGCACATTAAAGGCCCTGTGCCAGCCTGGTTTCAGTGTATAATTTTGGGCGTCTACAAGTTTACCCTCAAGAGACGGCCTGATATCTCTTTCCATACACTATATGTGAGTTTTTTTATTAAAGAGACATGGCAGGAAGCCTTGCGCTTCCTTACGGTGCTACGCCGCTATGACATGGCCTGAAGCCGAGGCATTACCCCTACCTGGGAACCTTATCATAGTGTCATACCACTATAGCATGAGGTCTCAGCCTATTTGTAGTACCAATCTACTCAGCATGAAGCCTAAGGCTTCCTTACGGTGTTACGCCAAGACGACATGGCTTGCAAGGCCGAGGCTTTACCCCTACCTGGGTACCTCATCGTGGTGTCGTGCCACTGTAACATGGGGCCATCCTCCCCTTTGTAGTGTTGTCTACAACTCTTTAATTACGTTATACAGCATTAGGCTACCTGCCTATTTGCGGTGCTACGCCGCTATGACTTGGCTTGCAAAGCCGAGGCATTACCCCAGACCTGGGAACCTCATGGTGGAGTCACCCCACTGTAGCATGGAGTTTCACTCCTTGTAGTGCTGCTCTACCGTGCTTCCTATAAAGCACACTAGGCATTCACTCTGCCTGAGAAATCATTAAGGCGTTTAAGCCAACCTTCCACAGGATCTGTTTTTTCGCAGAAAATACATAGTAGACAACAGTGGTTATGGGTCCGTACCCCTTCCATGTTCCAGAGAACAAGTACCCACTGTTACCTGATAGTTTTCCAGTCAGTGATCCTCCTTTGAACCAAAAGTTAGATACCTAGTAGATTTCTCTTTGAACTAATAGCATAAAACTTTATGGTAGGATTACAAAGACACACTATCAGAATGCCTTCAAGCCCATTTTACAAGCTGTGTCATCGACCAACTGGCGCTTGAGGTCCTTTGTGAACGGATCTGCCAGGTTCTCCTGACTCCGAACATCAATCACTGCAATTACACCTCTTTTGATAAGATCGTGTACTGCCCTATGCTTCAACCGCACAGTCCTCTTCTTCCCGTTGAAGAGGTCATTTGATGCCACCGCCGCAGTCGCCTGGTTGTCACAGTATATCGTTATCGTCGGTATCTGAGCCCCAACCATTGGAAGATCATACATAAGCTCCCGAAGCCATTCTGCTTCATCTGCTGCAGTTTCAAGTGCATAGAATTCAGATTCCATGGAGGAACGAGAGAGTATAGTCTGCTTCTTCGACTTCCACGATATAGCAGCTCCACCCAAGGAAAAGACATATCTACCTGTGGATCTCTCGCTTTCCACCTCTGAACACCAGCTAGCATCACTGAAGCCTTCCACTACTGTCGGATACCCGTTGTAGTGCAGTGCATATGTCTGAGTCTTCTTGAGATATCTCATCACCCGCTTCACAGCTTTCCAGTGCTCAATCCCTGGGTTGCTTGTGAACCGACTCAGCATTCCCACGGCGAAAGCTAGGTCAGGCCTTGTGGCAGTGGTTGCATACATCAAACTTCCGATAGTGCTAGAATACTCCAGCTGCCTAACGCTTTCCCTCGAGTTTGGCTTCAGCTTCTGATCACACCTGTATGGCGTATCGATCCCTGGAAGATCCTTATACCCATAGTGTGTGAGCATCTTCTCAATATAGTGAGATTGTGACAGCGCTACTCCAGTGTCTGTCCGGATGATCTTTGTGCCCAAGATGACATCTGCATCCCCCAAGTCCTTCATACTGAACTTGGTTGAGAGGAACTTCTTTGTCTCCGTGACACAGCCTATATCCGTCCCTAGGATTAACATGTCGTCCACGTACAGACAAACGATGACTCCTCTTCCATCGGCGAACTTTGTGTAAACACATTTGTCCGTCTCGCTGACTCTGTAGCCGTTTGACCTAATAACTTTGTCAAACTTTTCATGCCACATCTTGGGAGCTTGCTTCAAATCATACAATGATTTTACCAACTTGCAGACTTTGTCTTCAAGACCTTTGACGACAAATCCATCTGGCTATTGCATGTAAATCTCTTCGGTCAGCTCCCCATTTAGGAATGCTGTCTTTACATCCATATGATGTATCACCAACTTATGTTTAGCTGCTAGAGCGATTAACATCCTGATGGTGGTCATCCGAGCTACTGGAGCGTACGTGTCAAAGTAATCTATCCCCTGTTTCTGAGAAAATCCCTTGGCTACCAGCCTGGCCTTGAACTTGTCAATAGTTCCATCTGCCTTCATCTTCTTCTTGAAGATCCATTTACATCCGATGGGCTTTTCTCCTTCAGGTAGATCTACCAACACCCATGTGTTATTGGAGGTGATAGAGTCAAACTCGTCATTCACTGCCTCCTTCTAGAAGATAGCATCTCTGGTCTTCATCGCCTCATCATAGGTAAGCGGATCTGCTTTCACATGATAGGTGACAAAGTCATCTCCGAAGTCTTTAGGTCTCTTCGCTCGCTTTGCTGACGGCTCTGCGAGTTCTGGTACAAGAGTTGTTTCATCAACAACAGCTTCTTCTTGGACTACTGGCCCATATGAGATTTCAGTCTCATTTGTACCTACATCATTTTTCGGAATGTCCGAAAGAATAATGTTTTTGTCTTTTGCAAACTTGTCTTCAAAGTATTCAGCATCGCGAGATTCGATGATATGATTTGACTCAATATCAAGAAATCTCCGAGCATCACTCTTCTCGGCATACCCCAAGAAGATCGCCTTCGTAGTCCTTGTCCTCAGCTTCTGAATCTTCAGATCTGGGAGCTTCACATATACCAGATACCCCCACACTCGAATGACATTCAAGTTTGGTCTGACTTTGAACCAGAGTTCATGAGGAGTTACGTCTGAAGTTGCATACGGCACTCTATTTAGAATAAAAGTGGCCGTCAATGCAGCTTCTCCCCAGTAGCATTTAGGAAGACCCGCGGTTAGCAGCATTGAGTTCATCATTTCTGTCAACGTTCTGTTCTTCCTCTCCGCTACTCCGTTAGATTGAGGAGAATACGGAGCAGTAGTCTCGTTTATGATTCCATGTTCTTTGCAGAACAGTGTGAATTCATGACACCGATACTCTCCGCCTCGATCACTTCTTAGCCTCTTGAGTTGTTGTCCAGTTTGTCGTTCAGCCGCGGCCCTGAACTCCTTGAACTTCTCGAACGCTTCGTCTTTAGACTTGAGCAAGTAGACGAACGTGTATTTTGAGAAGTCATCGATGAAAGTTATGAAATACTTTATCCCGGCTTTTGTAGAGAATTGCTTGAAGTCACAGATATCAGAGTGCACCAACTCCAGAAGATCTGTGCTTCGATTGATCCGATGAAAGGGTTTCCTTGTGATCTTTGTCTGAGCACATACTTCACACTTCTCTACCTTACCCCCACATTTGGAGATAAGTCATAGACTGGACATTTTGTTAATTCTTTTACAATGAACATGTCCTAGTCTATTATGCCACAACTCAAGAGAATAATCAGAAAATGCAACTGCATTAATGTCATTAAACTGGTTGACAAGCTGAATTTTAAACATTCCTTCAGTTTGATAAGCCTTCCCGAAGTATGTTCCCTTCTTGGACATCACCATCTGACCAGCATTGATGTCCATCCTCAAGCCTGCATTGCAGAGCAGGCTCCCAGAGATCAGGTTCTTGGCAATCACCGGAACATGCTTCACACCTTGAAGTGTCAGAATGTTCCCAGAAGTGAGTTTCAGCTCCATAGTTCCGATCCCCAAAACTTTAGCTTGGGCCTGGTTCGCCATGACAACCTTCTCAGATATCGGCTGGTATGTGACGAACCATTCCTTGCCAGAACAGACATGGCAAGTCGTACCAGTGTCTATCCACCAGTCAGAGTCAACCCCCACAGTTGTGACATGTGCGATCATAGCAACAATGTTAGAAACCAATGAAACCTTACTAGGCTCACCTTTCTCTGATTGTTTAGGCTTGGATCTGCATTCACTCTTGTAGTGGCCTTTCTTGCCATAATTGTAACAAGTCACATGGGACTTGGTCTTCTGTTGCTTGAATGAAGGACCCTTTACTTTTAGATTAGTGAAGTCCTTCTTCTTGTGATGAGAAGCCGCCTGCTTCCCCTTGGGATCTCTCGTCTGCACTAGTTTGGCCTTAGCCAACTGTTTGGACAGAGTGTCCATCTTCTGTTGGGAACGCATCTCGTCCTCAACATGGATCTCTTGAAGTAGATCTTCCAAGCTAATGTCTAGCTTCTTTCTGAGTATCCTTGTATAGAAGGTACTCCATCCAGCAGGAAGTTTTGAGACGATCCCTCCAATGACAAACTTGTCGGGAAGGGGCATCTCTTCGTCTTCCAGTTTCTGACGCAGCTTCAGAAATTCCCTCACCTATGGCAACATGGACTTCTCGTCCTCAAAGAGCAATTTGTGATATTTTTCAACCACAAACATCTTGCTCCTGTTCCTGTCTTCTTCATACAGTTTTTCCACAGACTCCCATATGTCTCTGGAAAATTCCTTCTACGAGAAGTATTCTGCCAGAGAATCCTCCATAGCATTCAGGATGAGAAGCCTGCAGATGCTATTTTCCCTTCTCCATTTGGCCTGGAGTTTGGTAGCCGCATTGATTGCGGCAGTAGACCCAGTGTCTAGAACAGAAGGTTCTTCCTCCAACAGTACATGATCAACGTCTTTGAGTTGAAGAATTAGATAAACCTTCATCTTCCAGACTTGATAATGCTCTCCATCGAACTTTTCCAACTTGCAGTAGTCCGATTGGACGAGCGAAGCATTAATGTTTTCCATCTACAAGGATCTTGCTTTGAGATTGTTAGTCCCGGGGCTTGATCAAAGATGAAAAACAGATGCAATCGAGATCTGAGAGTCACACAAAACTTTACAGTGATCAAACTCAAGATCTACGATGATACAAAAAACCAAATAGCCAGATTACAATATGAAGGAGGGAAATAGAGAAGAGAAGATCTCTCGTTCTTCCTTGCAAACGTGTTGCAATTGGGACAGAACGAGTTACAATAATCTAGAGAAAGATGAGATGAAGAAAAGTTGCTGGGGTGTCAAAACACCGTTGCTCAAAGCAAGATTCGCCCACATTGCTTCCAGGAACCAGCAAGTTAAAGAACTTATGGAACGCTCGAAGTCACCTCTGTTCTGACTCCTCGGATGGACTTGCAATGGCGGCAGCAGCTCCCTCTCTCTCCTCTTTTCTCTGACTTATAAAATTTGTAGTGCCCACAAAGGAGGCCAGAAGAGAGTATATATAGAGAGAGGGTGGAAACCCTAGCCGCCTCTTCAGTTATAAAAAGATTGAATCAAGTCCCACAAAGATAGCAACGAACTTAATTCAAATCCCACAAAGATGGAAACGAAATTAATTTAAATCCCACAAAGATGGAAACGAAATTAATTTAAATCTCACAAAAAGTGGATCTGAATTAATCGCATTGAATCAGTCTTTCCATAACTAACTTGTAGCCTGCACAGTCAGCGGAGCCCTCCATGCGGCAACAGCAGCTGTATCATGGCCGCATGAGCCATATGGCCTCATGGCCGCATGGACAGCATGAGCCGCATGAGCTGCATGAGCCGCTGACGTGCTAAGTGCAAAGTGCGCCAACAAAATGCCACATTACGCCTCATGAGCCCGAGCCCGAGTCCGAGCCCGAGTCTGAGTCCGAGTCGCTAAGCCCCTTTGGGGCTTAGCTCCAAATGGAATTAATCCAAGAGAATGACAAAAGCATTAATGCTTAATCCTTGGAGCCTTATTCTTACCTCATAGTAAAATCACCCACATGGTTCCCTCCTTAGGGTCACCACCCCATGTGCATCTCTCAACAACACAACAAAGTATATATGTTAAGATAACTCATGGTGCATTTCCGATGTGGGACTAAACTTTTACAAGGCATATTGAGAGCAAGCTCTCTCCATGTAAAGAAAGCACCAATAATGCCTACCGGGATCCCGAGCCACCAGTTCAGCCCGTCCAGCCTGTAGAGCCTGATGATGGCACCTTGGTGGGTCTCATCAGATCACTGTTAGCTTCCCAAGATCGTCGAGGAGATGCCTTGCATCAGGCAGTGACCGATGCTTTGACCAGAGGAGGTCATCATGGGAACAGTGCGGCGAACAGTTTCAAGCGCCTGAACCCTCCATTCTTCGATGGCAGCAAAGATGCTATTGCCGCAGATGCTTGGCTTCAGGACACTGAGGTGATTCTAGAAGCAGCCAGGACCCCAGAAGACGAGAAGGTGGCCGTAGTGCGCATGCAGTTATTAGATCTTGCCCGTAGCTGGTGGGCGGCGGAGGTCGTGGGATTAGTGGCACCTATTACTCGGCAGTATTTCGTGAGAGATTCTAGACCAAGTACTTCAATGCGGTGGCTCGGTACGATCTACAGACCAAGTTCACCAATTGAAGCAGATGGGCAGGACGGTCGACAGGTATGCGGCCGAGTTTTCCAGGCTTAGTCGGTTTGCTCCCACTTTGGTGGCGACCGAGTTCGACAGAGCCCAGCGGTTCCAGCAGGGGATCCATCTCGAGATTTTGTTGGCAG
>JANAVB010019199.1:3211899-3214399 GCA_029216955.1 Iris pallida
CCCCCAGTATCGCTTAAAGAACCCTAAGAGAAGCCATCAGGCCCGGGGGCTTTGTTGGGATTAGCCTCATCACAATGTCTTCCACCTCTCCATCCTCACAGGTGCCAAAAACAGATTGTTTCCTATGGCGTGACACCAGTCTCCTTCGTGACAAGGCTGGAAACGTGCTAGAGTAGTCCGTCTGCTGATATAAGTCAGTGTAAAATCTGACGGCCTCTCTCCTAATCTCCACCGGGTCCCCAACGACATCCTCAGCATTCGAAGTCTGGGGATGCTGTTCCGGTGCTGACGGGTGCGGATCACATCGTAGAGAATTTGGTACACAGCGGTCTCCATCTTTGAGCCAGGTACATTAGCCCTCTGGCCGTACTAATCTTCTCCTGCAGTCTCATGATGCTGACCTCCTCAATCAGGATCTTCTCTTTAGCTGCCAGCTCCCCGTTCAGAATGTCAGCTTGGAGGGCCACCTGAGTGTCCCAAAGCTCGCTTCCTTATCCGCCAGAGAAGTCCGCGGTCTCGTCTTTACCTACCCCCTGAGGGCCCGCTTGAGCTGTTTGAGTTTGTGAACCATGCGAAACTGAGCCGTGCCGTCCCGAAAGTGCTGCATCTCTCCCATAACCACCTCCTCATATCCAGCCGACAGATACCAACTATTGTTATATCGAAACGGCCTCGCCCTCAAAGTGGGTCTCTCACAAAGGCCAACCCGGATAGAAGAATGGTCGCTAGTACCCGCCGCAAGACCTTCAGCCACCGAGTTCGGAAAACACCTGAACCACTCACTATTTCCCAAGGCCCGATCCAATTGACAAGTAATCCGATTATGTGTAGCCTTGTTGTGCCAGGTCCAAATATGTCCAGCTCGCTCCAGCCCCCGCATCCTTGACATAAGCAGACACCTCTGGAAGTCATATAAGATCGAGTCCGGAACAGGACGACCTCCCACTTCTCTTGACGAAGCAGCATAGCATTGAAGTCCCCCATGATGAGCAGAGATAGATGCATGTTGTCCGCTATATGACCCAGATGCACAATATCCTCCCACAAAGCCTCCCGGAGTCTCTGGTCATTGTGCCCATATACAGCACCCAGGATGAATCGGAATCCACCTTTGTTCTCGAAAGTAACGCCGATGAGTTGTTCTGATTTATGGATCTGCACCCCCTCCCATCTACCTTTGTTCCACCTAACCCAGATCCTTGCCATACCACAAAGATCTAAGTTGTGAATGTGATTCCAGTTAGTCGGAGTCCTACGTGAGAGCATAGCGGCCCCTCTAATCTTCGTCTCCAGCAGGATAGCAATGTCACATGATTCTCTCCTCAGAACCCCTCTAATCTCCCTCCATCGTCCAATGGAACACCCCCCTAATATTCCATGCTAGGACCGACATCTAATTAATAGATGAGGGGTCCCCCTGGAACTCGTCTGGATCGATACTCGAGGGAAGTATCTCATCGGCCTGATCAATGACTGCATCTACCATGGAGGAAGGAGCAAGATGAGCCTGAATCCTGCTAAGAGTAATAGCCCAGTCAGGATTGGCTTCAGTCTGGTCATCCATATCCCTCCCATGAGGTAAATCCTCCAATGTGGACGGAGCGTGTCTCATCCTGCTGCTGTAAACCATGATCGCCGGGGAGGCCTCCACCACCATCTGACCACTATCAGCCGCGCTCATACCCCTGGTCACCATGGTCCTCTGTGGCCTGAACGGGACCAGTGCACCCTGCATGCTCTCCTGTCTCTACGGTGAACCTGACTCCAGCCTCCTATCAACCTCCATCACTGTGTCCTCCTCCATATGTCTGTCTGGCGCCGTCTCTCCAGGCAAGGGACTGGGAGCCGTCTCCTTCCCAGGTGCCTCCGTCTGAACCGTCGTCGTCCCAGGAGCCTCCGTCTGATCCGCCTGTGGCCTGGCGACCTCCTTTCTCTTGTATTTGCACGCACTGGAAGTGTGCCCAAAGCACTCGCAGTAAGAACACATGGGTGGGACCCAGTCATACTCCACCGACTGTGTCAGAACCTCTCCAGACGGTATCTGATACTCAAGCATACTCGGTAGCTCCGAGCCCGTCTTGATCTCCACGAAGACCCTGGCATACATCAGTCTGGTACGGAAAGCAGTGGCCTCATCTGCCTTGATCAGCTTCCCCACGAGGCTGGCGAGTCTCATGAGGAGTGGAATGCTCCAATACTTCACTGGAAACTCGGGGAATCGGATCCAGACGGGGATGGCATTTAGCACCTCCTTCTCACACCTCAGCTCCGGTGTCTATTCCTTCAATATGATGAGTCTCCCATCAAATGACCATGGCCCTCCCTGCAAAATCCTGGTCACATCCTCCGCTAGCCCAAACTTGACATAATAAAACCCATTCTTCCGGGAGAAGAATTCCATGCTGCCTTTGGGTCTCCAGACTCTCTCCGCATAACCCCGGATTTGGCCATAGAACGACTTGTTCCCTAACACATATAGCACCAAGGTGTTCTTCCAGAA